>CABHPQ010162524.1:0-21880 GCA_902168405.1 Peromyscus aztecus
CCCCCCCAGAGTATCTGTTAGTGGTGGCAGCTGTAGTATTAGTTGTAATGGGCATCTGGCCTTAGACTGGTTACCTCTGATAGAGTCCAAGACAGTGTCCTAAGGTCTGACCATAAATAAGAAAAATTTGTATCCCCCATTCCTAGGTGAGCAGGCTGGGCATGTTTTGGCCACAGTTCATTCTATTTAGATGTTAGCTTGTCTTAAGTTGCAGGCTGCGTTCTGATTTTATGTAACATAAAATTATTACTTTTTTTTTTTTCTGAGATTTTCTGGGGCGAAGAAGAGTTTTTAATGAGTGACCTTGGTCACCTCAGAAGTTGGAGTAGCAACGGGTTGCCGTAGCCATTGATGTTCCTTTGCAGGGTACAACCCAAAAAGCATAGAAGGAGGAGAGAGCCAGGAGGGAACATTGGCCGGTGTGGGTTATGCATGATCCTCTGTCTGCTGGGCAAGGGTTGTTACTAACCAGACTTGGAAGACTAAGAGGAGGAGACTTCGAGCTCCCCCTAGAGGCTTTACTAGGCTATGACGACTAGCAGGCTTCACAGAAAGCTGCTAATGCTGCAGTTTTCTTTGGCAGTTATCTAAATTTTACAAGGTTAGAATGAAGATTTGGCAAATGATTGGGGCTGATTGCATATTATGTCATCTGGGAACAAATTGTTATTGCTAGCATGGCTGAGAGTCTTTTGGAATACTGTCTATGGACATGTGTAAAGACTGTTATTCATCATTAAAATAGAAGGAAATGGTGGGGTCAGAATCTCATGTGTTCACACACGGTCATGTTTCTTAATTGATCTATTGGTTATGATGAACGTTGAGGTGTTGGCACTGGGTAGAATGGCACTACACGTCAGTCAGGCAGCCCAGTGACTGTTTTCTCTCTGTGTCTTTCAGGGTTTCGGAAAAATGATGAAATGAAAGCTATGGATGTTTTGCCAATTCTGAAAGAAAAAGTCGCCTATCTCTCAGGTAAAATCTGACTTTCCAATCTGCTTTACTTGACTGCTCAGAGTTTGATTAAAGTAGCTCACTTGCCACAGCATATAAAAGCATCAGCATTTCGTGGACTTTAAAAACTCTTTTCTTCTTGAAAATGAATGCCCAAGGCATTTCTGAGGCCCTGTGTACATCATAAGCCAGTGAACACTGCTGATGAAACTGTGTTCTGGCTGTCACTCTGCAGACATTTGGCTGCTTTGCCTGAGCTGACGTGGAACAGCTGCTTGTTAAAGCTAAACACCTTAGTGTCAGCAGTTGGGAGTGTGATCATGTAGACACACTCAGGAGTTCTTAACCTGTCTTGTCCCGTACGGCTCTTGATTCCCTCATCTGGGAGGAAAGGCTCCTGTCTCCCAGATGGATACCCATTCCTGGAGTTGTTAGAAGCCATATCTTCAGCTAGCTCTAAAGTCCTGGCAGTTTCCACCAGCCGATGCCTCCCCGTAAGAAGACACTTGCCTTTCATTCCTAGTCCTCGCCGCACAGTGTGGAGGTTGACAGCCCAGCCCCCTTGCCTGTGTCCACTCTCTCCTCCGCACAAGGATGTCTGTGCTGCTGGCTTTTTAGCTTCCTCCCTGGAGTTGATGTGCAAGTTTATAAGATTGTAACAGTGAACGTGAGCGAGACTCCTGTGTCCCTGGGTGCTGTTGCCTCGGTCCTCCTTCACTGTCTAAAACAAGCTTTCTGTGCCAGCCTCGTGTGGCCTCTCAGGTTCAATGTGCAGCACCGTGACCACTTTGTTCTGGGTGTCCTAGGGGCATGTGCTTCTGTATGCATTTAAGACGAAGCTTCTGTGGCATTTTTGCTAGTCTTGTCTTTGCACACTCTTTTAGCCTTAAGACTGTTGATTTTAGAGAAGTGAATCTAATTTACAATAAATCTGCATGGCTAGTAAAGAGTGTAAAAGTGCACAGAAAGAAGGGGCTTTGAGTTGTGGGAAGTTCTTGGATATAGATAGACAGGCAGTCAGACAGACAGACAGACTGACTGACTGATGACTCATGGATTACAATCCACTGAGTTTTGAAAGTCATGCTTATTTACTCTTTCCAAGTCATTCCTGATAGTTTGTGTAATGGCTTATACCAGTTTGTAAACTGCTGGTTTTGTACTTAAAGTTGGAGTAACTAAAAGATTGTGCTTGTGAATCCAAGAGGCATCATCAGGAAGTTCCATAGGTCCATCTGTCTGGAACACAGAGCCTGGGTCTGAGAAGAAAGCCCTCTGCCCATCTGCTCCTGGGCACCGAGACCTCTGTTGCACCACCCTGCTCTTCCTGGAAGGGCAGGAGGTGGGCACGTACAGACAGGTGGATGGAGATGACTGCTGGGTTTTATTTGCCTCCATTCCCTTATTAGGCATTTAATTCAGAATTTATTACCATGGCATTTTTATTTAACTTACTGTCAAACCTAAACCTTCTTGCCTTTTAACAAATCAAAAAATAAAACCACCGGGCTTAGGAATTTCTCATAAATCTTCAGTGAAAGTTTAATTCTACAAAGTTAGAGCTTTGGTGGAGTGAGATGGTTTGCAGTGACCACAAAGGAGGACAGAACATTTTAAATTATTAAGGACAGCAGAGCATTAACCATCTGTGCAAGCAAAGTGTAGTGAAGAGGTGTTACCACACACTTAGTACTTCCCAGCTTCTGACCGGAATTCACTGGGTCACGTGAGGTCACGTGACAATTTGAGGCTATTGTTACCTTGAATATGAAAGGAAGAGGGAGAAGTTGTAAAAATAAATTGATTACATACACTGTAATTTTAGGAAACGTTCCAAAGAACGAATGGATTCTCAGAAACAATTTTTACTTCTAACTTCAGTTATCTTTTTTTTTTAATTATGGTATAATTTTGCATACTGTTACAGTGCTTTTAAGAGTAGATTCAGTGTGGCCACGGCTGTGCAACCATTACCATGGCCTACTTCTAGAACATCTTTATCTTTCTCAAAGAACTCCAACTTACTCCCTTTCCTCCACCCTAGAAATCACTCATCTACTTTATCCGGTGACTTCGGTTTGTATCGTACTAGGGAATATTGTGGCACTCCTGCAAAAGTGCTCCATAAATTGGTGTTACGTTGTGGACCTTGTAATTTGGTAGGCAGGATGGCCAATCCCTAGAATTGTAAAACAATTATAACAAAAATAGAAGTGCTCTTAATCACAGTGCCTTGTCTAGGCCCAAACCCGATACTGTAATGACTTGTACCAGTTTGTAAACCACTGGTTTTCACTAACTAAAAGATTGTACTTGTGAATCCAAGAGGCATCACCAGGAAGTTCTGCAGCTCCATCTGTCTGGAACGCCGAGTGTAGATGTGAGACGGAAGCCCTCTGCCCTTCTGCTCTTGGGCACAGAGACCTTTGTTCTACCACTCTGCTCCTCCTAGAAGGGCAGGAGGTGGGTGTGTACAGAGAGATTGAAAATTTGAGGGTAGGCTGGGCTACATAGTGAGACCCTGTTTCCAAGTAAAATGTTTCCCGTAGGAACAGAACAGCCCTTATTAGTTAAATCTAGTTAGAGCTAGAAAGGCTTTAATAAAGGTGGGCCAAATTTTGATGAGTTATTGTGAGATATTGAGATACATTTATTTGGTTGATATATCTAAAAGCCAGTTAGGATTTCTTGAACTTGAATATGGCCTCAAAATACACATTGCTCTTAAGACAGCAGCATGTGACTACATGGGTTAAGTGAAATTAATTGGTACATCTCCATGATGTTTAAAGTCGGGGATGGTGAGTTGGAAGATGCCCTCCAAAGGACGTGTGTTAGCAGTGTGATGGTTTTCAGAGTTAATTAGGCCATGAGAGGGCTCCTCCTCATGAATGAGATGAAGGCCCTGGTGAAGGGGCTTACAGAGTTCCATCCTGATGGTGGATGTATCCTTTGCCAGAGAGTTCAACCTGACAGCACCTTGACCTTGGACTTCCCAGCGTACAGAAGCAGAAGAAAATAAATTTCTGATCTCTGTAACCTACCAAGTCTGTGGCATTCTGTGAGTGCACAAACAGGGAGACTGAGTCAATGAAGAGGTGTTGCTCTGTCTCACTTTACTGTGGGCATCTGTGTCCATAACAGTAATATGTTTGACTCTTTTGAGAGAGAGGGGACCATACCCATAAAACTTGTAAAGGTTCTGTTTTACTAGTTACCAGTACTTTCTTATTTTGCTAAATTTATAAATGACACTTTATGAGAAGTATGCAGGAAGAACCTAATTTATACATATGTAGGGCTCAGTAAGTCCTGTCCGAGGTGTTGGGACTCCAGCTGAGGTCGCAGCATAGCCCTCTTGGACGACGAGAGACACAATATGACATGTGCAGTGTCAGCTGCTGCACATAGCTCCTGGGGTTTGGACCTAGACAGCTGCTGTAATCCAGAACACTTCTAGTTTGTTATTACTGGTTTGCAATTCTAGGGGTTGAACCCAGGGCTCTTCACAAAGTGCTCTCCCTCCAAGCTGCATCTCCATGTTCTTAACAACTTATATCATGACATCTGAGCATCCAGAAGGCAAGAGGATGGTTAGCCAGTTTCCCAGGACTGTCTGCAGAGGCTCTTTCCATCTGCTTCTTTCTTCTCCTCCAGCCTTACTCTGAATAATTTTGTTATGTATTCCAGATGTCATATCATTGATTTATAAGTATTTAGTACATATCTATGAACGATAACTTAAAAACCTCACCATATGATTAACAGACCTAAACATTAATGTACGTTATTAAATGTTGAGTAATAATACTTTTGATTCTCTTCCTTCTCTCTGCCCCCTCCCCTTGAAAAAACTTTTAAAGACATTAGGAAATGAAGAACACTAAACTGTTATATGTCCTATCGTAGGGATAAGAGATGTTTAGAAAACTATAGCCATTGGCGTTACTATAAAAATGCTGAACGTCCTTAAAAGATGACTCTACTCACTGATGGCCTGTCACCCTGCATCATAAACGTTGCTCCTGTATGACCCGGGAACCCACCGCTTAGTCACCCTTGTGTCTCCTTCACTGCCTTCAACAACAGCTGAAGCATCAGTGTGAAGGGTGGTTCTTGTGTGGGGGCCACCTGCGGCAATTCTCTGTAGTCCTTTCGTCTTGATGTCAGCTTGGGAAGCTCTGGCACCTCAGGCTGAGGCAGGAAGATTATCTGAGAAAGTGCATGTGCGGCCCAGGGAGCCCCACTGGTACCATGGGATGGACTGTCTGTGATTCAGTGTTGCTCCCATTGAGTTTATGTTATAATAACTTACGTGGCTGAACAGTACATATGGATCGGTTTGCGTATTCAGTCTCTGTCAAGTCTCATTACCGATCAGAATGAATGCACAGTCAGTCACTCTAGGACATTGTAAAAGCCACATTAATAGTCATTCATTGGGCGAGGGAGCGTGCACAGAAAACACATAGTGAGAGTCTTTGCAGTGCCTTGACGTTTGAGATCTGAAGAGAGATGATCAGAGTTGTAGAGCTCCATGGAGCGTCCACTTGGGGATGCTTGATTTTCTTTCTCTGCTTTTCAGCCCTTGTTGGAAATAGTAAAGTAAAGGGGATGGTTTTGCCTCAGTGTCCAGCCATGCTAAGTTGACTCCAGGAGAAACCTTCCTCCATCTATCAAGGCCAAGTGCTCTGGCTGGCTTCTTGTTCTCTGCATAACTTTCCTTCCACCCTCCGCTGAATCTGCTTTTACTTTACAGTCCTAATCACCGTGATTTTGTTTGTATGCTCTTTTTCAACTGAAAAAAATTTAATGTAATGTATTTTGATCATGTTTTTCTTCTAACCCCAATTCCTTCCAGATCCTCTCCCTCCCTCCCCCCAAACTTGCTTTTCTCTCTCTCAAAACAAACAAAACAATATGCCCCAATAAAACCCCTATAAAAACAAAAATCAAAATGAATAAACAAAAGACCAATAAGACACACCCCCCCCAAAAAAAAGCCCAAATAATGTAAAACAAAACAGAAACTCTACCATGGCATTAAGTTTGTTGGCCAACTATTCCTGGGCATGAGTCTGCCCTGGGTTATGGTTGATATACCCAGTGAGACTCCATTGGAAAAAACTATTTTTTTTATTTGCCAAAGGTATGGATTGCAGATAACTTCTTGGTTAGGGGTGGCACCCCACGTCCACTTCCCCTCTTAGTGCTGGAACCCTATCTGGTTCTAACCTGTGCAGGTCTTAAATGTGCTGCTACAGTCTCTGTGAGTTCATGTGTGCCTCAGCCCTGTAGAAAAGATGCTCTTTTCTTGGAGTCACCCACCACCTCTGGCTCTTAAACCTCTGCCTCCTTTTCTGTGTTGCTTCCTGAGCCCTGAGGGGGAAGGGTTTAATGAAAACATCCTGGCCAGAGCAGTGAGATGCCACAGATTCCAGTTTGTATAAGGCCAGTCATTGGTGTGATGTTTGAAGAACATTCTCATTTACCCTTTAAGGCTGAGAGAATAAGATTTCCCTTGGTAGAAAAAAAGAAAGTTTAGAATGCAGGAGACAGAAGAAAAGTGTAAGGGAGCAAGAGAGGAGAGAGAGAGAGAGAGAGAGAGAGAGAGAGAGAGAGAGAGAGAGAGAGAGAGAGAGAAAGAGAGAGAGAGCGCTAGAGAGAGGGGGGAGAACTAGAGAGGGGAGCTAGAGAGGGGAGAGAGAACTAGAGAGAGATGGGGGAGCTAGAGAGAGGGGGAAGCTAGAGAGAGAGAGGTGGGGAGCTATAGAGAGAGGGGAGCTAGAGAGAGAGGAGAGCTAGAGAGAGAGGAGAGCTAGAGAGAGAGGAGAGCTAGAGAGGGAGGAGCTAGAGAGAAAAGGCTAAGGTAAATAAAGCTCTTGTATTGGAGTACCAGAGTCCCCATCTCTCCAAACTTAAAGAAAGTGGTTCTTCCTGTATATTAGAAGAAAAAGACAAGGTCGTCTGTGATATCTGCCAGTTACCCTTAGAACCCAGGAATTTTCTGAGTCCGTGAGAACACAGGTGGGTAGAGATGGCACAGACACTGGAGTTTGTCAAACCCTTTCTGACTGTGCGGTAGGTTTAGCTGCAGTTCTCAGTGGATGGCTCAAGTTGCTGGACTTGTGAGGGCATGCAGAAAGTTCTGTCTGATCTCGCCTCACCTAAGCATGTTCCCACTGTTTATTTTGTAGGTGGCAGAGATAAGCGTGGAGGTCCCATTTTAACATTTCCAGCCCGCAGCAATCATGACAGAATACGGCAGGAGGATCTCAGGAGACTTATTTCATACCTAGCCTGCATTCCTAGGTAAGTTCTGGGAGACTGCCTTGTCAACTTCGTCTGCAGTTACAGGAGGTGTGGCCTGCTCTCTAGAAGACCTCTGTAAAAAGCAGGTCTAATTCCAAGGAGATCAAACGTAAAATTAAGTTATCACCTTTATTTTTATTGCCATTTTTATAACCATTATTGAATTATTCAAAACACTCTGGATGAGGAACCAGACGGCAGGCTTTTATCAGTGCAGGGCACTGAGTGTTTATGGTGGGTTTTGCATGCTCACTTAGCTGGGATTCTAGGATCCCACACCGCTGGATTTTTAGAAATTTAGAAACCAGGTGGTCTTCTTTAGTGAGTCCAATACCAAGGAAGGTCTAATTGCCTGGATCATTAGAAACTTGTTATTTTTGATAACCTGCACATGTCTTTCTTATGCTAAGCTTCTGTGCATTACAGATATTCTTTTGATTTGTATTATGAAGTTGGTGAGGCATTAAAAATCCTTATCAGCTAATATACTGGCATACCAGTTTGGAAACACCATTAAATCGGAGACACTAGTGATAAGGGAGTGTTTTGGTGTGGATGCTGACCACTGGGGACAAGCACTGTTCTGTTTCCCAGGGAGTCTGAGCGAGGAGCAGTGAGTTAGGAGAAACTGGCCCACATCTATACCCATGGAAAGTGCAAGCTCTGATTCTGCCCCAACCCGACGATGTCTGTCTCGCTTGTACAACTGACTATACAGTGGGTGGAAGAAATTTGTTCCTGTATGAAAATCTTGACTTCATTATTCCAGTTTGCTTTTGGAAAATAGAGTGAATTTAGATATAATCTAAGGGGAGAGCCATGTTGGATACAAGAGAGGTGTGTGTGGAAGGTTGGATGTTTGCCTCCCTTTGAAGAAGGTAAATCCTTAGATGTTTACATTCTGAAAGGCACATGTTACAGGGAAGTATGAACTGCATTAATGGTAGAGTGAGGAGGCGTTTTCAAGGAGCCCAAATTAGGGTGCGGAGAAGTAGTAGGACCTGGGATGGATAGTAACTTTCAGAGACCCGTCCTGCAACAGAAGAGTATAAAATGTCAGTGTGATGGTTGGTCTTCTCAGCGTGGCTGGATTTTGAATCACCTAGGAGACACACATTCAGGTGTATTTAGGAGAAAGTTCAGGAGAGGTTTAGTTGAGGAAGCAAGACCCTCCCTGTACATGGGAGGCACCATCTTGGGTACCTAGAGCAAACAAAGGGAAGAGGAACCAGGAGACCCACCCCGGTGAGATCCGTCCCTGTCTCCTGAGGAGTCCGGTGTGTCCGGCTGCCGACGGGTGACAGAGTCACTCCTGTCACGGCCCTCTTCTGTTGCTGACTCCTGCAGACCACAAGTCAGGACAAATCCTGCCTTCCATACATTGCTTTTTCAGGATTTTGTCACAACAGTGAGGAAAGTAGCCAATACAGAAGCTTAGGATAGCAGAGGCGCCTCTGCTGTGGCTGCCTGAGTAAGTGGTCAGGCTGTTGAAACTTGTAAGAGGACTGCAGAAGTGTAGAACAGCAGGTAGAGGACCCTAGAATCCCATAAGCAGCACTCAGTTGGACATAGCAGTGGGGCTCCAGGAGACCAGAATGACCGATGTAAAAACAATCATGGGGTTTCATGATGGAATAAGGATTCTAGTGTGAACTGGGATAGAGGTCATTTGTGACATATTGTGGCCAAGAATCTGGCTGTGCTCTGCCTGCATCCTGAAAACTTGAAGCTCAACTCCAGTGAGACAGTCTTAAGTTATTTGCCAGGGGAAATTTCAGGACAGTGTAATCTCCAGGATGTGACGTGACCACTGCTTCCTGAGTCCACTCATTTCTTGGTGAGGAAGAAGAGGAGCAAGAAGTGAAAATGTGCAGTTAGCTGAGGAAGACGGGGAGAGAGTGTCAGGGTAAGGCAGGAAGATGGCCCCTGGCAGAGAGACCACAGAGAAAGACAGCTCCATGGCAGCGCTTGTCCCTCTCTGCTTCCCGATGGCCCGCCGCGCACCCAGCCTCCTCTTGATCTGCTGTCGTCAGCCAGGATAAGAACTCTCCTTTGCTTTAGTTGCTTTCCATAGGTTTGAGAGAAGTAACTACTGCTGTTGATGTCAGTGCCGTGGGTTTGAGGGAAACGGAGCCCTGCAGGGAGAGCTGATTGTCATCAAGCCGAACAGCCTGACTTGAACTCCTAATACTTACATAGTGGAGGGAGGGAACTGATGATTATACAGTTGTCTTCTGGTCTCCATGAACACACACCTACACATACAACTAAATGTTAAAAAAATTAAGAAAAAAAATTTTTAAGTTGAAGTACTAGAATAGACCGAAATATGTGATGTGTGACTATCCTTCCCTGCTTAGATCGATGCCAGGGTAGGTAGTTATGCCCTCTTCTGCCAAGCCTTGCAATAGACAACAAAAGTCAGCTTTGCCCTTGATGGTGCAACCTGCTGAGGATATTCTTGACTTTTTCCATTAAAATATTCATTGGAATGCAGTCACTATGTGTCTGCAGTGACCAGGTAACAGAGCCTGCAAGGGTGGGCTGTGGCTGTCTCCCAAGGGTTGAGTACATGCTTAGCATGTGCAGGGTCATGGGTTCCATGCCTGGTACCTGAAATTGAATTTGATATTCATTCAGGTGACTCAAAAATAATTGAGCAATTGGAAAAGTACACACAACTCATAATTGGGTATCTGGTTACAAAGTCTGCATTGGTGTAAGTGGAAAAGGTTTACTTTTCATTGATATTATTGTACAACCAGTTCATGTACATTGTGGCTCATCTGGGTGACAGACCCTTCAAACAGTGTGTGTGTGTGTGTGTGTGTGTGTGTGTAAAATTATGAGCATACATATAGAAGTAGAACAGTGCAACAAACACCCATGCACTTATAACTGAGTTTCACCATTTATCAGATTTTACCAATCTTGTTTTTCTCCATAATTTCCCCCTGGAGTATTTTATAACACCCCAAACATCATGCAGTTTCTCTCATAAACACTTGAGTATGTTTGATGATGCTTCATGTACTGAATGCAGTCACTTCATTTCATTACCTTGATTACTTTTGTATTTACAATCCCAAGTGACAAGAAATAGCATTTTGTTTGGCTTTGTTTAAAGAGTAAATTAACAAGTAACGGATGTATTTGCCGAGTGATGATGGAGAAAGCTCTGTGGTGTTCCTATTGGAGAGAGGTGGATGCAGCCTGAGTCCCCTCTCCTCTGAAGTCCTTCAAGCTCAACGCCTCCCGGGAGCACTCCAGTACAGACGTCTGTTTCTTTATAGATAAACAGTAGGATCAATAAATGTCATCAGCAAATTAATAGTGTGGCCATTTTCTTGGACCTAGAGGTTTGCTTGTAATACATTTTGCATGATTATTTGTGAACAGTTGTGAGAGGCACAAACCTGGCTTTCCCTTGGTCTAGGTTCTGAGGGCCTTCGTAACCTCTGTCTATTCCAGCAATACTCTTCTGAGATTCGAAGATAACCCTCGGCTTAGCTCTGGCCAGGTAGTGTAGGTAGGGCTCATGGCCATATGTGAAGTGTGCTGATGGAGGCCTAGGCTGATGACCTGGGACCATTCCTCGGTGACTGCTGTTGGCTTTCTGATAATGTGAAAGGTGGTGATAACCAGTCTATCTTCGGTCACTGTGAGTGTTGAGTAAGGTTGTTCATGTGCACCTCTCACAGGGATTGGTATGTAGTAGCTGTCTCAGAAATAGGGCAAGAATTTCTTCCCTCGGTACTCGCTCCTCTGTTTCCCCTTCGTCATGGTATTCTAGGTAAACTAGACTGCAGTCTTTGGCCACAAGTCCCACCAGTGAACATGAATGTGACCTGTGCTCCTGTGGTGTTTGGGTTACCGCTGCTATCCCCTTAAAAAACATCAACAGTTAGAGACTTGCCATGCAAGTGTGACAACCAAAATTTGTACTCCCAGCATGCACAAATAAATGTCAGTTAGGTGTGGTGGCCTACTTGTGATTCCAGCCTCGGAAGGCTGAGCTGGGGAGTCTCAGAGCAAGCTGACTAGTGAGACTAGCTGTATCAGTGAACTCTGGGTTTGATTGGGACACCTTGCCTCAATGAGTAAGGATAGAAGTGAGATCCAGGATGGTTCCTGCATCAACCTTGGCCCTCCACATACACATACGTGTACGCGTGCACATGCAGCGACCACATGCATACAAACATGCACATACAGACACAGAAATGGGAAAGGAGAGAGAGCCAAGAGTTTGGAACCACCACAGGGTGGGTCCACAGGACCAGTTTGAGGTAGCTTTTCCCACCCATGCCTGGAGGGGCACCGGCCGGGGAAGTCTGCATGGCGTCCCGGGTTCTACAGGTGTGAAAATAGCCTTCTCTGTGGCTTTTGCTATTGCTGCTTGAACTTTATCCTGTGCTCCTAAGTTCTAGAGTGGTTTACCTCATTTAGGACATTTTCTAGAAGCTAAACTGATGAGCCCTCCTGACTCCCTGACTTCTAGTTGCTCACAAGTAGTGTGAAGACCGTTAACGCACTGATTTGAGAACACGCAGGAAGGCTTTCTTCATCTTGTAACCCGGGAAGCTGGGCTTGCTTTGTCAAAGACCCGTGTCAGAAGGGGCCAAGGTTTTATGTAAGTTTTTGTTTTATGGATGACATGAGTCTCTTAGGTAAAACTGCTAGATGAGCTAGGTAAAGTCACATTTCCCAAGATCAGTTCCTGTCTTCAGGAGACGGCCCAGGCCAGGAGGCCAGGCTGCATGTGTCCCTTTGATCATGGTGTACAGCAGTTAGACTTGGGTGTATTTGCAAGTCACTGCTTTCCCTGGGATACGTGGATTTGAACGTGAAAAAAAAAAAATCACACCACAAAAGACTTTGTGCCCAGCTCAGTTCAAGTTCTGTGATTACCACTCACAGAAGCCACTGGGGAAGCCACTGGGTGGGGACAGTTTGATGGTGGCGGAAGCGGAAGAGTTAATCCTTCTGTAAGCCATGCCAGCCAAGCATAGTACCTTCTAGTTTGTTCTCCGCTTGCGCCTGTTGTTAAGCCTGGGGTTATAAAGGATCCCCTTTAAGCCCCTTTCAAGTAGAGGGGCTTTACAGTTTACGTGTGTACTGCCTAGGACCATGCTAGGAGAAAGACAGGTTGGAAGGTAATTTTAGAAATATTGTGGTTTAGTGAAGACTGATAGATGAAATGTAGTCTACCAAACAGCCCTTAGTAAAACAAACAAGATAGATGGCTTCTGTTTTCTGTGGTCCTGGAGTGGGCTGCTTCAGCAGGGTATATGCTTCTTTTGAGATTTAGCAGCTAGGCGTGCCTCCTCCTGGGCCATGGCTACCCTAGCTCCATCTGGATCTTTACATTTTCTATACATGGAACCTTGGAGGATCACAAACCCAGTTAGAACCCATGGAGACCCCAGGATGCTTAATGTCTGTGATCTGGGGACATTAGGCTGAGGAGTGGGGCCAGGAAACAGCGAGGCCTGTACCTGTGATATTAGCAGCGTTGTGGCCCTGGCCCTGCCTGGGATGGGGAGCAGTGAGAGCAATAGACTGAGAGTTGGAGCCACTTTTCAGCCACCATCAGCTGATATGTATACGGGGAGTGTATTGGTTACTTTCTTATTGCTGTAGCCAAATACCCAACTGGAGAAGTTTTTTTTGTTAGAGGTTTTTGTTTGTTTGTTTGTTTGTTTGATTATCTGTATTATGGGGTGTGCAAGCAAGAGCAGGTGCCTATAGAGACTCAAGGTAGTGGGTCCCTGGAGCTGGAGTTAAGGTGGTAGTGAGTTGTTGGCTGTGGGTGCTGGGAACTGAACCTGGGCCCCCACTGCATGAGCAGTATGTGCTCTTAACCACTGAGCCATCTTTTAAGCCCCAGGATTGGTTTTAACTTATGGTTTCAACTGGTGTCCTAGTGGAGAGGGCTACCGGAGCAGAGCATTTCACATCATAGTGGCAGGAGGGGAGAGAGAGGGATACAGGAAAGGGGCAGGGCAGGATACAGCAAGGATTGTGTTAGTAACCTGCTTCTTGGAATAATATCGTCATGGTGAATTCATCAAGGGATGAATCTGTTCATTAGGGCAGAACTCTCATGTTCTCGTCTGGAAATCCTATCAGATGCTGCAAAAGGTATACTCTACAATCCCATTAATTCAGTTAAGTGGACAAGGTTCACCAGCATAGGGCACTAACAGCTGATTCTTAGCATTTTAAAACTTCATTAACGTTTGGGTTGGGTTGTTGCTTCCTTTCTGTCACTGTGGTAGAACACCCTGGCCACAAGCAACTTGAGAAGGAAAGAGTTTCTTTGGCTTCACTTCCTGGTCATAATCCAGCATTAGAAGTCAGGACAGGACTCAAGGCAGAGGCCTGGAGCAGGAACCATGGAGGAACGCTGCCTGTGCTGGCTTGCTCTCTGGGTCATGCTCATCTGGCTTCCATATACAGCTCAGACTCACCCTCCCACAGAGCGCTGGGCCCTTCCACACCGATCAAGAAAGGTCCTCCCAGACATGCCCATGGGCCAGTCGGAGCTGGGAAATCCTCAGTTGAGCCTCCTCACATGACTGTAGGCTATGTCAGAAAGACAGCTCAAGCTAATTAGGACAGGTGATAAGCAAGGCTGTGGGGCCATCTGTTTCCTCTCCTGGGCTTTAACCACTCTGCTCTTGTGCCTGCAAACCAGGGCTCCTTTGAGTTCCACAACAGACGTTTCTGGGATATTTATGTGACACACCTTCTAGAACCGTGTGGGTGTCCGAAAACTAGTTACTGTGATGGCAGGAAGCAGCACCGGGAAGGAAGTGAGGTGCCTGGAGGCACTGGAGGGGGAAGGGCAGAGGGAAGGGGAGCCACGCCTGTGCAAGAGAGAATGAAGTTAGCTGTAGTTGACATTTGCTTTCTTCGCATTTTAGCAGTATCTAGCAATAACAATCTTCTGGACTTTCAGTTGAAAGTAGTTTTGGAAGGTGATTACACAAGGCAGAAATTTTAAAGGTAGAGTATTTATGTTAGATGCAGACCTCCCTCACCTGAGATTCCAGCAGGTCTCAGGTATGTTTCCTAGACCTGTAGGCTAGTCTTTACCTGGCTGTAGTCTGTTGCTGTCATCTACCCAAAGTGGACCATTGGAGTCTACCTTGTAATGATGGGTTATAGGGGTGTCTTAGCTCTAGGGTCATTTGGAAGCCAGCACCGAATTTTTATAAATACTCTTGATATTACAACGTAGCAAGAAACTGCTTTTCTTCTTCTTTAAGGGTATTGACTCTCATTTTTTGTTTGCTTTTTTTGTTTTTGAGACCAAGTCTCATGTAGCCCAGGCTATCCCAGAGATGCAATATATAGTTGAGGATGGCTTTGAACTTCTCTTCCTGCCTGTACCTCCGAGGTGTGGAGAATACAGATGTGTACCCCCACATCTACTTTATTCAGTCTGGCAATTGAACCCAGGGCTTCCTTCCTGTTAGACACCCCACCCACTGAGATACGTCCCTGGCCCTCCACATATATTTAATATTTATTGCAGCTGTACATCATATAGACTTTCTATCTTCTACAGTGTTGAGATTTAATGAAATTAGCAACTGCCCCCTTTCTTTCTGAGATGGGTCTCTTTTTTTGTTTTTGTTTTGTTGTTGTTGTTTTGTTTTTTGTTTTTTTGAGACAGGGTTTCTCTGTGTAACAGCCCTGGCTGTCCTAGAACTACCTCTGTAGACCAGGCTGGCCTCAAACTCACAGCGATCTGCCCTTTTCTGCCTCGGAATGCTGAGTTCAGAGACTTGTGCCACCACTGCCCGGCTCTGAGGTGGGTCCTGCTTGCTGCCTCTGCCAGTCTCACGCTTGGCTCCAGTGACCTCCTTCCTCAGCATCCTTGTGCCGGAGCTGCAGGCACTGAACACCATGTCTGGCTGCAGCCGACCGTTTTGTTTGTTTAACTGCCAGGAGCCCAGAGAGGAAGAGCATGGTGCTCCTAACAGTCTTGGTTTGTGCCAGGGGCTAGCATTGTTACCACCACCACATTCATACCATCTATGCAAGCAAAAGTAGTGCACGCACAAACCTAGATTTCCCTCCCGGAGCTTGCCAAAATGATGTCACCAACCCCCTTAGTGGAACAGGGTTAGACAGAGCAAAGAGACCACAGCCGGACTTTGCAAAGCTCCCAGCATTGCCACCCAGGCCAGTGGGTTGTTGACTTTGCTTGTGGTCTTAGGAATCCTGAAGTAGCTGCTGTCCCTAACCTGGGCTCTCCACGCTACACTGTGAGTTTGTAAGCCCATAGTGCTGCCCAGGGGCCTTTGTCTGTCGTAGTTACTAAACTAGTATGGCTCATCAGTTAACAATACACAAAAGGCCAGTGAAATAAGTGGTTGCTTTTGACAGAATGCAACACCATATCGCTGATGAATTAAAATCTTAAAGGCTTTTGAAGCCAAACCCTGTTTGAATCTTTCTTTTGTGGTCTGGTTCTGTTCTCTGACCAAGGGAGGGGGGCAGGCATTGTTGAGCTGCCCAGGTAAAAGGGCAATGCACTCTGGTTCTTGAGGTGGGTACTTCATGTGGGTTCTTTCCCAGGGAGCTTTCTCTAACATCCAAGCTGTAGGAGCTGCAGCTGTGGTGTGTGAGTGTGTGTGTGTGTGTGTGTGTGTGTGTGTGTGTGTGTGTGAGTGTGTGTGTGTGTGTGTGCCTGCCTGCCCCCGTGGGACCCCACACAAGTATGCCTGTTGGGGGGTGTATGCATGTTTGTGTGTAGGTAGATATACGTGTGTGGATGTGGTCTTGGAAGGTCAGAGGAGGGAATTAGATGTCCTGCTCTAATGTTTCTGGCCTTACCCTGGAGTGTCTCTGAAACTGGAGCTAGGCTGGCAGCCAGCAAGCCCCAGGATGCTGCTGTTTCCATCCTCCACAGTGCTGGGGTTACAGGCATGCATGGCCACACCGTTTCCCACTTACTTTGTTTAAGTGTTTTGCCTGCCTGTCTTATCTGTGCACCGCCTACACACACACACACACACACACACACACACACACACACACACACCATGCAGTAACCATGAAGGCCAGAGGACACACACACACACACCCACCATGCAGTAACCATGAAGGCCAGAGGACACACACACACACACACACACACACACACACACACACACACACACACCATGCAGTAACCAGTAGCCATGAAGGCCAGAAGAGGGCCTCAGATCCCCTGGGACCGGAGTTAGATATGGCTATGAGCTACCATGTAGTGCTGGAAAAGGAACTTTGGTCCTCTGGAGGAACAGCCAATGCTCTTCATCTTAACACACCCCAGTTTTTTAATGTGGGTGCTGGGGATTTGAACTCTGGTCCTCATACATACTTGTGCAGCAAGTGTTCTTACCAATTGAGCCGTCTCTCTAACTCCTCAGCCTCTTTCTTTCTCTGTAGTGAAGAGGTCTGCAAGCGAGGTTTTACAGTGATTGTGGACATGCGTGGCTCCAAGTGGGACTCCATCAAGCCGCTGCTGAAGATCTTGCAGGAATCCTTCCCTTGCTGTATCCACATCGCTCTGATAATCAAGCCTGACAACTTCTGGCAGAAACAGAGGACGAATTTTGGCAGTTCTAAATTCGAATTTGAGGTAACATTCTCTGGGTAGCCAGATCTTAAACTCAAAGGCATGGTTAGTAAGCTGATATATCCTCACCATGATGGGCTGATGACAGATCTTTACAGCCGTGACTTATTGAGCAGGACCTAAATGTCTTATATACATGTACTAAGTAGAATTAATTATTGCATTAAGTCAAAGACTTCGTTCCTTATCCCAGTGTGGTAGCTTTTGACACAGGGGTTCATATTTCCATTCTCTGGGATTAGGGTGTGGGGCCTCTAGAAGAAGTCTGTTCCTGGCACCTTACTTGAACAGCTCCCCCTATCAGCACAGGGCTGTGTGGCTGAAGATGTGTGGTGGTCGTTTCATCCTGGAGATGAGGGACCGGCAGAGGGATTGGGTTTATCCCTCCATTGATAGTGGGGAGAATCACTGGCCACTTTACATGTGGAGTCTTTCATTGTCAAAGTGGAGGTCGTCTTTTTTGAATTGTACAGTTCTGCATTCAGCTAGGCCTGGGCGATGGCTGTCAGGTGGTTATAAAAAGTAAACCAAAGCCTGCTGATTTATTTTCTTTCCCGCTGCGAGCCTCCACTCCTTAGGCCGCTGCAGTTCTGACAAGGCTTTTGATGTGGTCAGTGTAATGTGATGATTACAGGAGGAGAGTGTTCCAGACGGCTTGAAGCTTGGCTCGGGTTCTCTTCTGTGACAGGACTGGAATAGTTTCTTGTAATAACTTATAACCGTTCCTGGTGGAAGAGCTTGCTGTTTCTGCCATGTCTGCCCGAGTATTAGGTTTCAGTGTACAAGAATCGTGTTTTAAGGTAAATAATGTTACATAGTGAAGAGGTGTCAGTTGCTGCACTTTGTAAAGTACCTCCTTGTGTGCACTACTTGATTTTAAAATGTCTTTCCATTGTGCTGACTTTCCTATCTGGAACTGGAATTTGATTTTAATTTAAATTTGAAACTACTTTGAAGTGGTTTAAGTGAAGTATAAAGTACACTATTATCCTCATTTATAGCAAGTAGTAATTTTGAAAGACAATTTATTAGGTCTTAGATATTTGCTTAGTGGAAAATTCAAAATGTGGTGTATTTTAATTATACATGTTCTAAGTAAAAAGTAGTAGTTTGCATCAGAGAAGGGTTTATTAATCTCAGTTACTAGTCTCTTACTCTGGGCTCCTGAAGGTGCCTGCCTGTTTTCTTCCTGACCTGGTTGTCTCTGCATGGTTACCAGCCTCTCTGTGTGGCTGCCTGCATGGAGGTTACTGATGGTCTGGCAAATGATAGACATAAGCCTCCTGTTCCACTGCAGGCTAAAGGCAGCTCAGGCTTGACCTGCTCTCTCCAGTCTGGCTGCCATGTGCTATTTCTTATACCAGCCAGCACAGAGGTGTCAGTTCTAGGTTTCTGGCTGGTAATAGGTAGGTTAGCCAGACTGTTTATCCTTCAGTTCTAGGCCAGCTCCTTCTCCTTTGCATCTTATCACCTCAACCTCATGTTTTTCTTGAGGCATCTTATCAGTATCGGTCTGCTTCCCCTTCCGATACATCAGGTGAAGTCGAGAGTTCTTGACTAGACTGTAATAAATGCAGGTTTCATTGGTGTTAAACTGGGATGCAGGGCAGACTTTGTACAGCATTTGGACTGCACAGGACTGACTGTAGCAGGCTATCACAGGGGAGGCGGTATTCCCCGTGTCTTTACTCTATGAAATCACTTTCACCAGCTCTCTTGTGAAGCCTGAGGTCTTACTGAGCTTAAGATTTAGTTCCTCTTCTCATTCTTAAGTGGAATCTGGTTGATTTGGGGCTTGTGAAATTCACAATTCTGTGCTGCTAGGCATTCCCACTAGAGTGTCACTTTCATAGAGTTTTCCATCATGCTGATGGTGCCCCTCACCCTATATTTGTTCTGGGGAGGCAGAACCAGACATAGGCTGGGTTTTCCATGAGCAGGTTGCTTTTTAACTTTGAAAACCTGTGTGTGACCACTGTAAGTTACAGGATGATATGACCACATAAAACTGGTTCAGCTTCTCATACATAATTTTTTTTCCCTTAAGACAAATATGGTCTCTTTAGAAGGCCTTACCAAAGTAGTTGATCCTTCCCAGCTAACTCCCGAGTTCGATGGCTGCCTGGAATACAACCATGAAGAATGGATTGAAATCAGAGTAGCTTTCGAGGACTACATTAGCAATGCAGCCCATATGCTGTCCCGGCTAGAGGAACTTCAGGATATCCTTGCAAAGAAGGAGTTGCCTCAGGACCTAGAGGGGGCTCGGAACATGATCGAGGAGCACTCGCAGCTGAAGAAGAAGGTGATTAAAGCTCCCATAGAGGACCTGGACTTAGAAGGGCAGAAGCTGCTTCAGCGGATTCAGAGCAGTGACAGTTTTCCCAAAAAGAACTCGGGCTCAGGCAATGCGGACCTGCAGAACCTCTTGCCCAAGGTGTCCACCATGCTGGACAGGCTGCACTCCACCCGGCAGCATCTGCATCAGATGTGGCACGTGCGGAAGCTGAAGCTGGACCAGTGCTTCCAGCTGCGGCTGTTTGAACAGGATGCCGAGAAGGTAAAAACCGGGAGGGGCATGCCAGCCTGACAGAGGGGAGCTGCTGGGTCACGGGGTCTCCCAGCTAAGACTGATGTGGTAACATGAGGAAACAGAGGAGGAGGAAGGAATAGGTCTGTAGTTGCAGTGTTCATCCCACAGCAAAGGCCATTTGGAGGCCATCCTTAAGTCCAGTTTTATTCACGGTGAAATACAGTGCTTTTTTAAAAAGTCTGAGCGGAAACTGTCAATAGTTTGATGAGGAGTGCCTGAAAGGCAGGCAAGAATGATTTTTTTTTTTTAAAAGGACACATTGCATGATTGTGTTCTTAAAAGCAGTGATTATGTATACATTTTCTGATAGCTGCCCTCTTCTCCAACAAAGCCAGCAAACCCTATTCAGACCTATACCGTGTCCTTTATAACAAAAGGTGAGTGATGCCATTAAAGATAAGTTACTAGGTGATGCGGGCAATAATGTTCGATGTTCTCATGTTTCATTCTTGTGTGCTAGAGACCCCAACTGGTCACAGTGAATGCTGGTTCATTACACGATAATGTGTTCTTTGCAATGTGAAAGAAAAGGACACTTGCAAACAGGAGTGGTTTGCAAGCCATGGACATCGGTGAAGCAATCACTCTTAACTTGGGGTCATTGAGTTTTGTTCTCCATGGGCTGGTAAACATACTGTAAAGTAAAAAACTACATTAGAAGTTTTTGATCCAGGATGCTAAAAGGACTTTTAGATACTGGGTGACATTCGGTATCCCTGGCTTACATGACACCTAGTCTTAAAACTCTCAAGTCCTTGGAAATATTTTGGTTAATGTTGTCAGGTTTCCGTGTCTGTCTTGCATGAGAGAGTGTACTGTTTCAGCTGTTAGTAATCTGCACAGATCCGAATGCAGAGAAACCCCAACACCCTGGTTCCAGCCTGTGTCTTCAGGGAGAGCAGCATGACACACGGGCTGATTTCTAGAAGAAGGGGCCTGAGCACAGAAGACAGGAGTTTCTGTTAGGTTGAGGGAGCCGGCCGAGTTCCTCCCCATGAGACAAGACTTTGTTGGGGATCTGCTGCCTAAGAAGCTCTCGCTTGTTCTCAGAGGCTTAAACCCCTGCAAGCTCAGGGAGATCTCAGAGAAGCAAGTCCCCGCCATCGTCATCGTGCCCCCCCCCCCCCAACACACACTCCCGCAGCCCTTTCTCTTTCTGCAGTGACTCCAAGTTGTCTTTTCTCTTCTGGTAGATGTTTGACTGGATCACACACAACAAAGGCCTGTTTCTAAACAGCTACACGGAGATTGGGACCAGCCACCCTCATGCAATGGAGCTTCAGACGCAGCACAATCATTTTGCTATGAACTGTATGGTAAGCTGTTGTCAGAACCTGTGGAAAATGGGAGCCAGTTAGTGGCTGGAGGACTCACACCTCACCCAGGCTGTGTGGGGCCTTCAGAGTGACAGTGGATGTAGAAGTGATAATTGTCACTTTTATTTCTTATATGACTTTGGACAATCTGTTTGACCTCTTTGACCTTGAGTTGCCTAATTTTGAAGTGAGTACATTGTCTTTCTTTGATATATTGTGTTATTTACTTTGTATATATAAAACACTTTAGCATGGCTTTCAAGATGTAGTTAGTGCCCAAGAAATCATAATGAACACCTTTAATGTTACCTAATTAAAGTAGGTAAGGAACTTCTGAAAGTATGGGTGACGTCTCTTTCCTCCTTCCCACCTCATTTCCTATCTTTCTTTAGATGTAAGCATTTTTCTTATTCTCTACAGTACATTTGTGTTACTTTTCTCAATTAAACTTCAGTTAGGATATGATTACTGTATTGTGCTGTGGACAGCAGTTTGGGAGCTTTCTGGACCTTTCCTGTCCCTCATTCTGACACCTCCACGCGTCATCAGCCATCATGCATGCCAGACGAGGCCCACTAGCTTTCAGTCCTTAGTCCTACTGCCTGTAGTGTTTTGAGGAACCTTAAAGAATGAAAGACTAGGGGATGGGGATTTAGCTCAGTGGTAGAGCGCTTGCCTAGCAATCGCAAGTCCCTGGGTTCGATCCTCAGCTCAAAAAACAACAACAACAACAACAACAAAGAATGAAAGACTAAATACAAGTCCATAAGTAGTCAGTCTCTAAAGGAACCCTATTAGGGAATACCAAGAATGACGCTCAGGCAAGCATACCATAGAAGCTTGAGGATAAAGTCAAGGCATGAGTACTTGTAGTAGGGATGGCACATGGCCAGACGGTACAGGCTCTGTGGGCCTGTGTGGATCACCATGCCCTGGTTGTGCTGAAAAATGATGGAGTCATGGGAAATGGGAAATACAAAGACTGGTATAGTCTGCTCAGGAAATGAAAATGATGAAGGACTATGGAATCGAGTCTGTGGATGATCTCTATCCGTGGTCCCCCAG
>CABHPQ010162524.1:21890-56509 GCA_902168405.1 Peromyscus aztecus
TGGACAGGAAAATGATGACTATGGAATCGAGTCTGTGGATGATCTCTGTCCATGGTCCCCCAGGAGGACTGTTTCAGTGGACATGAAAATGATGATTATGGAATCGAGTCTGTGGATGATCTCCGTCTGTGGTCCCCCAGGAGGACCATTTCAGCGGCCTGCTCTTCTCTCATTCTAACAGTTCTAACCAAGAGCCTTGGCATGTACTCTCCTGACATACCTTAAGGATTCAGAGAAAACAGCATTAGCAAATCTGTGCGGGACCTTCCCCCACTTTTTCCAGGGTACTCTTGAGAGAGGGATAAGAAAATGTCAGGTAGAATGATAGAAGAGAGACAGAAACACAGGATAGCTTTGGGAGGACCTGGGTCAATACCCAACAGCCCAGAACTTTATTCAAAAGGACCTTTTATAACAATGCCCAGGGGTGAGGCAGAAGACCTCCCCCTTGCTAGATACAGCCAAGTGCAGACCCTTCCAAACACCTGGTAACCATGCCCCTGGTCCAACCATCCCCTTATGAAGCGCTGCTGGGTAAAGCAAGCTCAGATTCTCGGACCCTGAGTAGTTTGGGCCACCACACAAATCCAGCCATTTTAGGAGAAGGAAGAGAGATAAAGACAGGAGGAGGAATGTAGATGGAGATGGAAGGTGTCACTTCTGAGTTTCTCCCTGTGGAGACAGAGTATGTGAGACCCACAGCCAGAGCAGAGAAGATACAAGCCTCAGTTTCCCCATGTGACAGAGTATCTGATATCCACAGCCAGATCAGAGATGATACAGGGCTCAGTTTCAGAGCTTTCAGCCCATGCTTGCTTGTCTCTTATTTCTGACGCTGATAATTCTAAGGCTGGAAGTGTGTGAGAATCAGGGTTGCCTCAAGGGAACCAGGAAGCAGACAAGTGGAAGGGAGCAGGGGCAGGGGTCCCTATAGACCCTGCAGAGGCACACCTACTTCCTGTAGCTAGACCCATCTCCTGGTAGTGCCATCAGCTGGGGCCAAAGCTTAGCAAATGCTCAATGTGTGAGTCTTCGGGAGATACCCCAAATCCCTAGCACCTTGCTTTTCATTTAAAGGAAGCTAGTTAAGCATTAATATACCCACACAAGCCAGGAAGCATATTCTCACCTGCCGTCACAGCCTCCGAAGTACCCTCTGCCTCTGCTGCTGCTTTGGACCTGCAAGGTCTGTGAGCCTCTGTGAAGGAATGTGGGGTGGACTTGTCTGGCCTCTCAACCCCGTGTGGAAGCAACTCTACCAGGTTCTGGTTGGGTGGAAAGATCAACAGAAGAGGGTGCAGGGAAAGACCAAAGGAGAGAGTGCTGTAGGTTAGGGCTAGGGCTCAGGTGACCCACGGCAGGGAGGAGGCTGCTGCGCCACAGGATTTGCTGGTGGTGTGGCTCAAGGGGTGGGAAGACAGAGAAGGGCCCCAAAGAAGGGATTGGACACACTAAATTAAGAGTGAATAGCAGAAGCCAGACCAGAGCACGACAAGTTCACAGAAATAAAAATACATGAATAATCTGGAATTTGTTGTTTGTGGGCCTCCACTTCTATGTCGTCATCCCCCCATCCTTGATTGTGGCGATAAACTGAAAACAGAGTGGAATTTAGAAACACACAACCATGTAAGATCATGCAAAAAGGAAAAAGTAGGTTTGGGTTCGTTTTTAAAGTTCCGTATGCTGATTGCGCTCTGTCAACTGATAGACTCAAGCTCAGCAGAGCAGAAGAGCGTTACTTCATCTCAGCACAGCATCATTCCTCTTATACCTTGATTCACACTCCTGGGAGAAAGTGGGCCCATCTGAGGGAGGTTTTCTGTTGGCACAAAAGACGGCTTGGGGTTGTACAGAAAGGAGAGCTTGTCCTCACACAAACAGCCTTGGGTTGCTCAGTATCTATTTGTCAGTCCCTGGGTTCTAGTCCGGTTCCTTCAGTTCTCTGGGATCATTTGTGAGCGGCCCTGCCATCTGGATCCTTGCCAGGGTTGGAAGCCAAGGAGTGAGTAATAGTCTATTTGTGTGGACCCCCTTGTGTGTTTGGTTGCTTTGTGCCTAACAATTATGCCTTTCAGTGAGTTGATTGATAATATTACAGTTTTAAAAACAGAATTTGGAATCCAACTCAGGGTATATGGAAATCCAGAGAGTAAGATACTTGACGTAGGATGCCAGGTGATTCTGCTTTTAGAACTAGGGAACTGTTAGTAGGCTGACCGCAAAGGCTCTCTGGGCTTCTTAGGAAGGAGTCTCCTGTCTGCATCCTTCAGTGAACCTCTCCCTCTGCTTCCTCTGCAGAACGTGTATGTAAATATAAACCGCATAATGTCAGTGGCCAATCGCTTGGTGGAGTCAGGCCACTACGCCTCTCAGCAGATTAAGCAGATTGCAAATCAGTTGGAACAGGAGTGGAAGGCATTTGCGGCAGCCTTGGACGAGCGCAGCACCTTGTTGGACATGTCCTCCATCTTTCACCAGAAGGCTGAAAAGGTCAGTACCTGTAAACCCCAGCCCACAAGGCAAGAGCCGGAACATGTCTCCCTCTCGTCGTCTTGTGTAACTGATTCTTAGGGGTCTTCATACAAGGTTTACTGTGAGCTCTACCGTCTCTCAGCCTCAAGGTGAAATCCGTGCTGTCTGGCTGTCACGGTGCATGCTTAGGTAGTTGCACATTTCAGCTCCTTACGTTTGTTTGCTTGCGTATTCATTTTGCATCTGAGACAGGGGTTCTGTGTGTGGTTCAGGCTGGCCTGAGGCTTGCTCTATCACATAGCCTGCTTCACACTGGCGAGACCCTGCTCCCATACCGCCACTGCTGGGATGACAGGGGTGTCCACCATGCCCGACTTTGTTTTTGTTTTTCAGGGTGGTGATGTTTTTTCCCTTTCCCTTTGTAAAATAACAAAAGTCCCCACAAACTTGCTTGGGAGGATTGTTTCAGAGCATGAAAACAGCCACTGTCCCTCTGCCCCGTGTGTGTCTGGTGTATGATAACACAAGTTGTGTATCTCTGACCTGAAGTATGTGGGAAAGGGGTCAGGGTTCAGGGTTCTGCTAAAGACTGTATGGTTAAACACCCTTACTCGGAAAATCCCAAATGCTCTGAAATCCTTGTTTTCAAAGGTTGTTTTTGTGTAGCGCAGAAGTTTCTGATTTCAGATTTTCTCACTAACAGTGTTTCTCCTGTAATAGTGAGCAGTAGCTGCTGTTCTCACCCCATCCTCTCTCTACCCCCCACCCCATCCTTATCCCCCTTATTCTCTGCACCGGAATGCGCAGGCTGTAGAATGCCCCTCACGAGCTTCTCCATCAGGGTGCTGTGCAGGGGCTCCCAGTTCTTGGTAGCCCAGCCAGCTGTGCATCTCTGCAGCTGGCTGAGCCTTCCACGATGGTTCTAAGAGGTACACCTGGCTTCAAGCCTAGTCTCTTGATTGGCAGTGTCCCATCTTGGCAGAGATGTCAGTGGTGTCCTTGTGTTTCTTGTCAGGCAAAGAGTATTTCAAGGAGGCCTTCCACACCAGCGCCCTGCCCATTCACTTTCTTTGTCCAGGATTGGTAAGCTTACTGGTGCCCCGCTGCAAAGATGGCGAAAGACTAGTCCAGCCTTTTGGCCTTCTGCAGCCACGGGGAGGCCGCACCAGCCAGGGCTGAGTGGGAATGGCTTTTGGGCCGGCAGTTTGCTGCCATTACTAAGGGTTGTAGATCCTGACTTCACATTGGCTTCACGGGCTGAGGTGCTATTTGACAGAGTCTTGTTTAAGAGAGGGTTTGCAGATCCAATGCCTCACACCTCAGCTCAGGCACACCTGTCTGAATAGACCCTGGGAAGGCAGCAAAAAGTGAGAGATTGCTTTGTGACTCTGACGTTATTGCAGGGAGTGTGCTGTCGATGAAACAACTTTGCAAAGGTCCCTGACGTGCTGTGCGGGACCTTTTGCTGTGAAGACTGTCGGGGCAGAGGTGTGTGGTGACTTATTTAAAAGGAAGATGCAATGTTGGTGTAGCTTTCTCTCTTTTGAAGGGAGAAGACTGCTTTTGTAAGGATTTGCATGCTGGTTCTGAGAAGGACAAAGTTTCTTTGCGTCTCAAAGCAGTCTCTGTGGATGAGAGAAGCTGTCAATAAAACTAAGTAGAGGCCCTGGCTTGCCCAGGGTTTCAGCAAGGCAGTCTTGTGTTGCACAAGATAGTAATTAGCAGTGATCTCAACCCTAGAAACCTTTAAAGTGTGAAGCAAGGAAAGAAGCTCCTGGAATAGAAACAGGAAAAACAATCTTAATGGCATCACATGAAAGCGATGAGTGAGCCTTCAGATTTCACTGTTGGATGTCTTTCTAACTGAGCACTTAACCGTTTGTATGACCAAGGATAAACAAACCCACACATGGAACGTGGTTTAAAGTAGCAGGCTTCTTCTTCAGCATGAACTAGCCTGCTCTCCATGACCCTGTGGCTACCTCTGCTCCTTAGGGTGCAGAGCAGATGCACTTGAACACCTGACATCATTGCTGAAGAAAGGCAGATGTATGTCTTACCTGCCTCATCTTGAATAGCCGTGCTGTGTGGCTGTAGCAACTCACTAAGCCAAGAGGTGATGAATTGCTGTTGGGGATGGGAGGCTCCAGAAACGTACAGAGACAATAGGAACACTAGGAACTGTACCAAGCTTTTTCTTTTAGGCTACTACCCAGCTCCCAAATCATGACATGGAGACTTATTAGTTCTGAATGCTCGGCCTAGATTAAGCTCATTTCTGGCTAGCTCCTTTAACTTTTAACCGGTTTTGTTTATCTACCTTTTGCCTCGGGGCTTTTTACCTTTTCTTCCTTTCTTGCCTTCTCTACGTCTGGCTGGCTAACAGCTGCCTGGCTTCTCGTCCCGGGCCTGTCTCTTCTTCTCTCTCCCTCTCATCTTCTTCTTTCTCCTCTGGAGCCCAGATTTCTCCTCCTAAATGAGAGGATTTATTCTCTCTGCCACCCAGCCTCACCTGTCCCTCTTCTGCCTAGCTGTTGGCCGTTCAGCTTAGACCAGTCAGGTGCCTTAGGCAGGCAAGGCGAAGCAAATGCAACACATCTTTACATAACTAAACAAATGCAGCATGAACAAATGTAACACATCTTTGCACAGTTAAAATCCTATTCCACAGCAAGGAGCAGGGCGCCTGGCTTGTGGTCATGGGAGACAGTCTAGAGTCTGTATGGAGGGATTCAGAACTGTGAATAAACCTAGGAGATCAGTTGCTGCTCTGACTTACTTAAAAATAATCTAGAAATATGCACGCTATGGGGACATCTCTTCACCCATGTTCTACTAATAAACATTTCAAACTTGCAGCAAAGTTGAAAGAGCCCGAGGTATTCTTGTTTGGGTGAAATGAATGACTGTAATTTATAAATTTGAAGGTGAATAAACTAGAAGACTGTGTTACTGGAGGGAAATTCACGGGATCCTGTCTGGGCTTCACAGTGCTCCAGGTCTCTGCACGTAAGGTGGCCAGAGAGGAGGCACAGCGAGCTTAGGAAGGGCTGGGGAAGAATGGGCACTGCCTGTGTCCTGGGCCTTGGTGAGTCCTGTGCCCAGACACCCGGCATGTGCAGGAGGAGTGGTAGGGGACTTCTGCAAGTGTTTGCTTATGTTCTTCCCCTTACCAAACAGCAGAAACAGCCAAGGAGTTCTTACAGCACGGGGAAAACTGCAGCGAATAAGGCCAGGTAGGGTAGGTGGGCTCCGAAGTGCTTAAGCTGTCTCATAGCACATCCAGAGAGGACCAGAAAAGTGGACACCATGAGTTAGGTTTTCATCTCAATTCCCTCTTTGACTCCCACCCAGAATTTTCACGAGGAACTTAAATCTGATTAGGGGACACAGTGCTCAAATGTGTGGCCCCTTAACTACCTTGCTGATGGAAGCCGGTTTCTCTGTGAGGGTTACGTGCCTCAATGAATGCTTAGCACCCCACCTTTGTCCCCATGAGCTCTTGCGTTGGTGTTTACCAGTGACTCTGTAAGTCATCGAGAATCATGCTTCACAGATGTTCTGTTTTCCAAAGATGTCACCACCATTCTCTCATCCCGGGTCTCCACGAATGGTCAGTGTCAATTTGTAGTAGACAGGAAGATGCGCCTCCAGTGTTAGTGACTTTATGGTAGATACCGTCTAGGGTCCTGCCTTTACTTGGCTAGGTCATGTGGCATGTCCTCCGACCCTTTGTTTTAGGAAGATTTCATAGCAAGTATTTTTGGAATTATATTTTTAGGAGGCCAATGCCTTATCCATTAGGCGACTGGGGCTCTGGAATTATATTTTTAAACAACAAATTAAAATGACTTGATTTTTACTATATTTTAAAATCTCTGAGTTTTAGTGTTAAGAATAGAGCTCGTGTCTCATGGCTAGCTTGTCACCACATGTGGCTTTTGAAGCCACTTAAGGTTAAATAAAATGAAGTAATGGAGTCATAATGAAAATAAGCATGAATTAAAGGAAAACTGAACTGTTCACTGTGTCCGTGTTGCCATGCACATGTGGCCGGCAACTGTGCGGCTAGACCACAGCCACGTGCTTCCACGACTGCGGCACCGTTAGTGCTGAGCCAGCACGTGTAGAGCGAGCTAGAACAGGATTGCCTCGTCTCATCTACCACTTGAATGGCTTTTTGTGCTTTAACAGTCAAAAATCAATTAACTACCAGTGGTTTTGTAGTTTTTGGATGTTTGCACAGCTCTTAACAAAATGAAATTAGGCCAAAGATCATTTCGTCCTTCAGTCAGCTTGGTGGAATCAATGGGGCCAGAGACATAACTGTCCAGACAGTTGGCAGAGCAGGGTTTGCCCAACTCCTAAGCCTGGGCCTTGCATGGAGGTCGGTGACTTGAGTCAGTCCTCATCAGAATAGCTGCTCTGCACTTACATTAATAATCATATAAAACTACACTTTCCATTAACATATAAAAAGGCAACATTCACTTAAAATGACGTGTGTTTTTATTAGGCTGGGGGATGGCTCAGTGGGTAAAGCACTTGCCATGAAATAATGAGGACCTGAGTTCAATCCCCAGCATTCGTATAAAGCCGGATGCATTAGTGCATATCTGTAATCCCACAACTCCTGTGGTGAGAGCAGAGGTGCAGATGGGGTGGGGGGTCCTCAGCAGCCTGCAAGCTAGCCAGCCCGATGGATGCAAGGGTGAATAGCAGGAGCCCCGGAGAGCAAGGACCAGTGCCCACACTGTGGTGTAAGGTAAAGTGCTAAACCGTCTTATTCATAAAAACCCGGAGCCAGATATTGGGGTAAAAACTGAGAGATCAGGGAGGCAGAAAGAAGCCAGTCACGTTCTTACTGCTAGAAATCCTCAGCCAAAGAGAGGGTACTTCCTGTATACTCCCGTCTGTATCCTTTCTGTCTCTGCCATCTCACTTCCTCTCTCTGCCCAGCTACATCACTTCCTCTTTCTGCCCAGCTCTATCACTTCCTGTCTGTCTGTACAGACCTCCAGACCTCTATGGTTAACTAGCACTGAGAATTAAAGGCGTGTGCCACCATACCTGGCTCTGTTCCCAGTGTGACCTTAAACTCACAGACATTTGGATGAATCTCTGCATTCCAAATGCTAGGATTAAAGGTGTGTGCTACCATTGCCTGACTTCCATGTTTAATATGGTGGCTGGCTTTTTTCTTAGATCTCCATGCAAGCTTCATTTATTAGAGCACAAATAAAATATCACAACACTGTGGCACTTGCAGTCACACACACACACACACACACATACACACACACACACACCCCTGAACAAACACACACATCTGAACACACACACACAAATGTATAAAACAAAGGACAATGATTTACACACAATTGTCCTCTTATGGAATATACATTTGGGTGATTTAGGCAGGGGTCTGAGTTAAATAATTAAAAAGATAGACTACCGCTTAAGTATCCCTTTGGAAGCAGACAAAGAGTATGCAATATTCCCATATTAACTTTATTTTAGTTTTTAAGTAAACCTTTTTTGCAAATGCTTTTCTTCAGAGTCAAGCCTTAATTCTTGGTTAGTGGTAATAGCAATATTTTCATGGAGTGGGAAGGATTTAGGGTAAAAGCCATGACTGGAAACAGTAGCATATTAAGAAGTAGGCTGGTGCTATGCACAGTGATCACTGGCATGTTTGATTCATGTCAAACTTGCTAAACTGTTTTCTCCAGGTTTCTGTACTGGAGCCTCTGAGCTAGATTCCTGGTCCATGCATGGAAGGGCTCACATGCCCTGTGATTTCCATGGCCAGAGGAGAGAAAAGTATTCTGTTATTGTAGAATTCAGTTATTATCTAGAAAGGAAAGCAAAGTGAGATGAGACAGAGAGAGGAACTCTGAGGTTTGTGTTCATCTCATTGTCAACCCTTGGTGTTTCTCAGGAAGAGAAATCCCTCTGAGTAATAGCCAGATAGTTCACAGTCTAGGACATTTCAGTCCCTCTCTGTCTCCTCCACCGCCTGTGCTAGGCAGAGTTGTTAGGATGTGGGGAAGGGGATATTGAGGGAGGGGTGGTTCAGAAATAAATTGCCTGGAGGACCCTAGCTTCAAGGTACACACTTAGAGTAAATTAGTCTGCTAAGGAATTATTCAGGCCTCATTCTGAAGCTGTCAGTCATTTCTCCCTCACTCATTACACTCAGCTTTGCAGAGTATCTGACGTAAACTCCTTTTCATCTTCTGTTCAGGATTACTAAACAAACAAACAAACAAACAAAAAAAAGACATCTTGGGTTGGCTCAAGTAAGAGAGCTCTCAGCAGTTAAGAACACTGGCTGCTCTTCCAGAGGCCCAGGGTTCAATTCCCAGCACCCACATGACAGCTCATAACTGTCTACTCCAGTTCCAGAGGATCTGGCACCTATAACGGCAATTAGCGAGGCAATTCCACGTAATTTATCTGGTAATTAAAAGAGGCTTATTTCAGGGGTAACTTGCAACCACTAAGGGGTCAGCTACAGGATCAGGGAGAGATGAGGTGCAGCCCAGCATAGTTCTCTGGAGATTTCTGACTTGGTCTGCAATCCAGCATACAGGTCCACGAAGAGCCAAGAGAGCAAGCATGTTCACATAAGGGGTCTTGTCTAGGCCATGCCCCAGGGGCAGGTCATAAGCAGTTACTTGCTGCCACACTAGGGGCAGTGTTTCAAGGTCAAAGCTGGAACAGCTACCCACTACATCTCCCCCTTTTTGTCTAAATAAGAAAATTCTAACCTAATACAAAACTATATACAATAGGAATGATTATCAAATATTGTCCAGGAGGAATAAGGGATAATGACCTAGACAAGATGGAACTACAACCAAAGCACATAATAAATAAATTCTGGGGGAAAAAAAGACATCTTAAAAACGAGTTTTCTTCAGTGTTACAAGCTCTGCTTTCCCTGTGCTGGAGGTCCTGGTCTGGCCTATTCATCCCGCTAATGATTGTGGCCTCTACCCGAGGTACATAGAAACTGAAACATGGCATCAGGTTGTGCATAAAGAAAGAACTTTTTTTTATTATTATTATTATATAGTCAGCCAGCAGGCTGCTGGGAGGCTTCTACAGAGGAGGGGCCAGGGAGAGCCTGCTGTGGATTGGATGGGAGCTTCTAGGTTCCTCAGCCAGGAGTGGATGTCCTTGTACCTCTTCACTGGTGTCATGTTTCTTCCCTGAAGGAATTCTGTCTTGTGGGGAGGATTTTGACTCAGTGCTATGAGAAAGCTGTTGCTCGAGTTGAGCTGGCTTCCTCTGCATGTCCATTCTTGAAAAGCCCATTGCAAACTATCTTTGAGTCGATCCTAGAAGTTTTTCTTGAAAAACAACTTAAGTATTTTGTTATTTCAGGAATCTGCTGGGTGGATCCAGGCCTGTACTGATTTTAGTTGTTTCAGAAACTGGAGATGAATGAATGCATAGAGATTTGATGCGGTGGCCTCCAGCCCTGCTCCCCATTAAACTGTGAACTAGGGTAGCATCTAATTAATGCAGTGTGCCATGAGAAGCGTCTTACCTCTTCTTAGGAGTACACACTGTAAGTCTACGTTTGGGGTGCTTGGCAGTGGCTATTGTCTATGAGCTAATTAATTGCTGGCTTGGACCTGATGACTTATAAATAAAGGTGGCTAACTCAGCCAATGCATATTTGAAGAGGGTTTCCAATGACTTATTAATTGGTACTAAGTGCAAACAGAGGAAGAGAGTGAAACAGCGCTGCAGATTACTCAGCAGCATCCGGCCTGCCTGTCCTGATTGACATTTATAGAACACGCTACCCAAGAAACACTTAAAATATGCCAGGGTGGTTGTGTGTGTCTGTATGTGTGGGAGGAGAGGTCTGGAGTAATCTTACTATGACTTCGATTGCCTTGAGAGCATTAGGAGACTGCATAGAAGTGGTGGCAATGGCAGTAGTCAGTGGTTCTCATGGTGGGTGAGGGATGCTTGAAGACACCAGAAACCACAGGCTCTCTGGTATCACTTACGGGTGACCTGACTTCAGACCCCGAGGTTTGCATGTACAGAGGTTTCCATGAGCAGTCAGTATGTGGGTGACTTGTCTCTCTGAAGTTCCTGTATACTGTGAATAACTTGAAGGTTGCTCTCCTTGTCCCGAGAGTTACACTGCCTTCCCTCTCCCAGCCGCCTACCCTCTGCCTTTCCTGCTGAGCATAGGCTTGTGAGGGAACGTCAGTGGTCTGGGTTGCCATCTATTTGGCTTAATTGAATTAGCCTCTTTAATTGGGCCTTCTGCGCTTTCTTTTGACACTTAACTGTGAAGGATTCTGATAGCATCTCCCTAGGAAATTTCGCAGTGATTTATCACTATTGATGAGTGCTGGAGGTGGATGGTGGGGGCGGGGGTGGGGGGGGGGGGTGGAGAGTGGTGGGGCAGGGAGCGAGGTGGCCTTGGAACAGCAGTCAGCATTCCAAGCTGAGCATTCCAGGCTACCTCACCAATCTCCTTCTCCTGACGTTTCTCCTGAAAGCCTGGAGAGTAGGCAGGCTGCCTTCCCAGCCTGAGCTGAAGAGTTCAGGAGACTTGGTCTTTCCTGTAAGTATGCAAGAGGAAAAGTAAAGCTGCAGACAGATAACCCCCCACCCCCATGAAGCCCACCTTGCTGCTCAGCCCTCTTAGGCCTGAGAGGGGAGTGGGGAAGAATGAGCTTGATGTTCACCTTTGCTGGGGTACAAGGGAGGTAGAAGACAGGATTTCATTGTGGACTGGGAAAGCCAGCCAGGAGAGAACAGATAGACAAGGCCAGGCAGTGTTGGTCTGGGACCATGAGCAGCACACATCAAGGGTCCCATTAACTGCAGCTGCTTGCACCAGCAGCCACTCCCCCATACTCTGGGGGTGGAGCCCAAGACCCACATCCCAGTGGAGAATCAGAACAGCCATTTTGCAGTGATCTCCAACTATGTTATTATTTGCTTACATTCTCCCTCAGCTACACCACCTATTAAAACCGTGTTGTAGAATGACTGCCTTTTAACCTAAATGATTGGTGATTGATAGAAATAATCTTTTTTTTTTCTTTTTTTTAACCTCCAAGTACATGAGCAATGTGGACTCATGGTGTAAGGCCTGTGGTGAGGTCGACCTTCCCTCCGAGCTGCAGGACCTGGAAGATGCCATTCATCATCACCAGGGTATCTACGAGCACATCACCCTTGCTTATTCTGAGGTAAGGGTGTGTTTTACTCAGAGCGCAAGGCATCGATGGTTTTAAGTGATAGCTCTCAAGCTGCAAGTGGAAGTTTTGGGCAGCTCAGGGAAAGCTCTGTGTTCTGTTAAACTGTTTATTCACCCAGCATTTGGATTCCGGTTAGGTAGGGGTGAAGGCGGAGCGTAAAGCCTGTGGTGGCCAGAAGGCAGTTTTTGCATGGCTTGAGACTTTTGGAAATGGGGTGCCTATATTTTTGTCTGTTAAATAATCAAAATGCCAGTCTTCCTTCTACGTGTGATTGGGAAATCTGCATTTGTGTGCTATATAGTCCACAGTCAAATTCAATTGAATCTGCATGAATGAAGCTTGTGAGAGAGGAAGGGAACTATGCTTCATTCACATGCTCTGGATTGTGAAACACTCACTGTTTGCCAAGTGTCTAGCTTGCTGACTTAGACATCCAAGTGTGTTAGCTACTCCCGTATAGGTGTGACCAAGTGTGTCGAGCTTGCTGTCTTAGACATCCAAGTGTGTTAGTTACTTCCGTACAGGTGGGACCACAGTACCCAACAGAAGCAACCTAAGGGGGAAAGATCTATTTCGACTCATGAGTTCAGGGCTCAGGGCTCCTCACAAGAAACAGGGAGACAGACTGGAACCAGGACCAAGTTAACCTTCAGACACCTAGTTCTGGTGCCCTACTTCTACTTGCCAAGCCCACCTCCAGATTCCAGAGCATCCAAATGGTACAACAGCTGGGGAACATTGAAGACATGAGACCAGGGAGGACCAGGCACGAAGTGTGACATTTTCTTTGTGAATTTTAAGGTCCTACATTATGTGCATGTTTCGCCCCTGCCTCATTTTCTGCTGCCAACTTTTTTTTTTTTGAGACAGGGTTTCTCTGTCTGCCCTGGCTGTCCTGGAACTCACCTGCCTCTGCCTCCCGAGTGCTAGGATTAAAGGCGTGCACCACCACGCCCAGCCCTCTGCTGGCGACTTGTGTACCATGCTTTGTGGTACTGATTTTAGATAGATTTGCTCCTCACAGTTCTGAGGGGGTATACTGTCAGTGTCCCTGCAGTACAGGTGAGGACTCTGAGACACCGAGGTGACAGACTTGTTGCCAGGTCAGCTGGTAGAGTGGGATAGCGGCATGTTCCCATCTAACAGGCTCGGTCACCTCTCTATCATGTCACCGACCACCCGGTGAGGACCCAGCCACAGATGGGTTGCAGAGTGTCGTCCTCACCCGTGTCTTGTTTACCTATTCGTGAAGATAGGTGGTGTCTTAGGGTGACTAGTGCTGTCATGAAACACCATGACCAAAAGCAGCTTGGGGAGGAAAGGGTTTATTTGGCTTACGCTCCTGTATTCATCACTGTTCATTGAAGGAAGTCAGAGCAGGAACCTAAGGACAGGAGTTGATGTCCGTGGGCAGATTAAATGGACAGCAGAGCACTACTGTTCTCGGTTCAGTGCAGTCCAGTCTGCCTTCTGGCACACTTACCCTTTTGCCTAACAAGTGTGTCATTGGTTTTTTGTTTTTGGTTTTTTTTTTTTTTTTTTTTTTTTGAGTGCTATTTTCTGTTTTCTCTGGAACGCCGATTCTGTATTTCTTAGTTGAACATGCACAGCTGGTTAGTTGTTCAGTGTATTAGGAGCTGATTACACGAGTGCTAGTCTATTACAGTCCAACTGAAAACTGGAAGAAGTTTTCATCTTTAAGTCACACTGACTCATGAGGATTATGTGATTGCTAAAAATCATCAGATTCCTTCCCTAGTGTGCCGTTTCTGCGCAGCAGCTCATCCTGACGTGTAATGAAGAAAGTGAATGGTTCTAATACTCACGATGGAGTCTTCAGTCACCTACTCTGACATGAGTCTTTCTCCCACACTGCTCTCTGATGACAGTGGTGGACCTGCACCAGGCAGCTGTACACCCTGTCCTTCCCAGACTGAGAAGGCATCAGGCAGCCCTTTTTCTCAGCCTAGCTGGTGAAGCTCTGCTTGTGGGACCAGCTGAGAAAATGCATGGCGTACACCAGACTCAGGTGGACCCGACTGATGTCAGCACTCCTGGCTACATACAGAATCTCTAATTACTTTCCACATCCTGTAAAATGGGCATCTTGACTTGGAACATACGTCACCTATGGTGTAGTTTGGTTGCAATGTAAATTGGCACTAATAATTCAAAATAATTTGATGGGAAGAAAGAGCCTCCCAAGCTGAGGTCTTAAACTGTATTTTTAGCCTAAGAACATGTTAACAACAGAACTATAAACTCAAGAAGACAGCAGCAGTTTGAACTCAACTGAAAAGATTTTTCAGAAAACATGACAATTCTTTTGCCTGTAAATTATAAAATCGTTTAGGACCAATTGAAAAGTAGTAGGATGGCACCTCACTCCCACCTTCCTGGACCCAGGCCTGCCCGTGTTTAACATGTAACACAATCTGCGCTCTCTACACTGCCCCTCTCTCAGAACAGCCATCCTTTCCGTAGACCCATTCAGAGTCTCCTTCTTTTCTGGTCCTAGACACTGTCAAATATCGCATGTTTGGTTCTATGATGTCATTGGATAATTGATGGATGGTTTTACATTTTATTCTGTTTACCTGTGGTTGCATGTGGCTGTGTGTATACACATGTGCACCTGATCACAGGGTCTGCATGCAGTCTGGGCAAAGCGTACATGCTGAATAATCTCTCCCATGTGTTACGCGCAGGTGAGCCAGGATGGGAAGTCTCTCCTTGACAAGCTCCAGCGTCCCCTGACTCCCGGCAGCTCGGATTCCCTCACAGCCTCCGCCAACTACTCCAAGGCTGTGCACCACGTCCTGGATGGCATCCACGAGGTGCTGCACCACCAGCGCCAGCTCGAGAACATCTGGCAGCACCGCAAGGTGCGCCTCCACCAGAGGCTGCAGCTCTGTGTCTTCCAGCAGGACGTGCAGCAGGTGGGTGCCCATGCCCTTTGCAGAGTGCTAGACCTGGTTCTGCCCAGCGAGGCGGGGGCTCTGCCTTCTGACTGTGACCTGATGCTCTCAGTGTAGCTCTCGGCCACCCGCGCTGCTGTGGGGACACTAGGAGCGAGCGTTGCTGTCCTCTCCACTTCCTCTCACTTTCGTTGACTTGTGAGAATAATACTGATTTTGTTTTCTCCACGTGGCTATTGTTCCTCTAAGGTAGGTGGTGCCACCGAGGGTATACAGTAGGTGCTTAGCAATGTGTCAGGTGGACTTTTATGGCTGTTGGTTTCTGAGAAATCAGCATCTTTTTGTGACTTTGGTGGTAGAAAAATAGGGTGAGTTGGGGCCCTCAGCCTGCTCTGTCCGCAGCTGAAGAGGACTCAAGTGGGGGAGCATGCAGACTGTAACACAGCTAGGGCAATAATTAACCCCTGTCCTTGCCCTGAGACCAGTGGGAATCAGGGTAGCAGTGTGTGAGTCCTGGGGGCGAAGGTACCTGTGTGCAATCAGTGCACGAGCATCCTCAAGGTGGCCTGCAGTCAACCCCTGTGCTTGTCCTGGGGTCAGACCTCCCTCCTATTTGGACGTCAGTTAGTCCCCATCTCTGGGCGTGGTTCAGACAGGTTCAGATTTCCGTCTCTCAGGAGTCACCTGAGTTAAGTGGGTTTTCTGTGGTGGACTGCCAGTTTGGAGAGTCGTACTGCAGACTGTGTTCTGACAGACAGAAGATTCTCCCTGTGCACATCATTTAGTACAAGTCTGGTGAGTTCACAGTACTTGCAACAGTTCTGTGATTTGTACTTTTCACCTACTGTCCTGTTTCTGACTGTGTTTTTGAGGTCTCTGGATATCATGTAATAAAATACCTCAGCAGTGAGCATTCTGGTATTTTTTACTCCTTTTTTTTTTTTGGGGGGTGGGGGAGAAGAGGGTTGAGCTCTCCTTAGAGGCCTTATGAGGGAATGAGTACCACAAGGTGAAAGTATAAATTCTCCTCCATCTGAATTGTTCAAAAATTCTTGCATGCCAGGACAGTTAATAGATTAAGTGCATCTCATATCCCTTGGGTCTCACTTGGTGACATAGGTGTGACCCAATGCACTTTCTAACAGAGGCCCCTCTTCTCCCCAGAGGAAACAGCACAGGGCGGTCTCTTTCCCTGGCTGTTTGAGACCCTTGTATGAGAGTAATGGCTGGAACTGTGTAGGCTAGGGGAAGGTACCAAGAAGAAAGTCCTTCAGAAGAGCTTCACGGTCCAGCTATTTGGTCTGGCACCAAGTACATAATGTACCTGAATTTGAAAACAGCACATATTATGTGGGAAGTAGCCATAATTCTGAGCTCTCCTGTTTAAGCCAGCGTTTACAGAATATTAGGTTGAATATCAGGAGGAGAACGTGTTTTCCAGTCACACACCAATACTCCTATTAGCATCCCACAAAAACAGATATTGCCACTAAGGGGGAATGTTTCTTGTTGACTTGTACTGGTTTGGACCTGTTAATGAAAACAGGAAATCTCTGTGTAGGTTTGACTTGAGACACCAAAGCTAAAAACCAGAAAGATTAATCCAAACAAACGTTGACAGCAGGGTAGCAGAACCGAAAATGCTTCTCTAGAACTCAAGAGATCGGTGACAAGTTTTTGTCGTGTTAAGCAGGGTGGTAAGCTGAGACAAAATGAGCAAAACAAACCAGAACAGCATTTTAGAAAGATATTAGCTGAAGACAGATTTGTACAGTTGAAAATAATCTATAAGAATATAATGAGCCATTTAGCGATCCCGTCAATTTTGTTCGGGGTAATGGAAAAGCCTTAGCAACTATTGTGCGAAAAAGAAATACAGAACTTTCCCAATGTAGACACAGAATGATTATGGTTTCCTGCCGGCAGCCCTCTTAGAAGAGAATCCTTGCAAGAACATTGGCCAGACTGTTGCAGACACCCAGGGAATTGGGTCACAGGGGAATGGCTGGGGAGTGGCTTAGTGGTTAATTTCCCATCATTTCTGTGCAGAAGCAGTTTGGAATGGTAGGAAAGGATGTGGTCAAGGAGAGCTGGTCTGGGCCATAGATCCCCTTCAAAGGGCAGGGCAGGGCAGGGGGAGTGGGATTCGTTGTTTCAGGCTTCCCCAGCACACAGGTGTTAACTACTGCTGCTCTTACCTTTGGCACTGTTAGCTTGAATGAGACCTTTGCCATCTTTCCTGACAATCGCGTACTACACATTTCCATTTCCTCCGTTTCCTGTCAAGTAGCCCTCATGGAACAGTTATTTGCATTAAATATGGTTAACTGTCTTACTTCTTGGCAGTGTTCTCATTTAATCCTACGCTTTCGTTTTTATGGAAAGCTAATGGTGATTGCTGCCCCATGCTTGTTCAAATAGGGTAATTCACAGTCATGGAAGTCGTCCAGAGCAGGATGTTCTCAGACCCCTTTTCTGCCTCACCCATCCAGTTTGCCCAGCTGCCAGATTGTCGGAATTCAGTTATCCATCACAATGAGGTACATGACTGTGCATATCTACTTTCATGAAGAAAGCCACACCGTTAGATGTTCATCAGTTAGGGAGACAGTTCCCTCAAAAGCCTCCGTTTGCTCCTGGCAGCCTCCTGTGTGAGCATCCTTCTAGAATTACCCCTTGGAAGAACTCCTTCCAAGTATATATGCTGTACTATCATAGATGGTCATAACCAGGAAGTCAGGCTCAGGTGTAACTGATGGTCCCAGCTACTTGAGTCTGGGGTAAGAACACTTGAGCCGAGGAGTTAAAGGTTAGCCTAGGCAGCATAGTGAAACCCTGTCCCCCCCAAAAACTAACAAACAAAACCCCCAGAAAACCCTTTTTAAATGATTGAACAAATCTAGTCCATTCTAGATTCTTCTCATCTGTGCCTCCTCCTCCCTCCTGGTCTGTGCTCTGAGAGGTGCAGAGGTAGTGTGTTTATTGTGCGAGCCCTTTCCCCGGGGAGATAGAAACAGATACGGGCTCCTGTCAAGATAGGGCACCAGTGACAACCCAAGGAGTGATTGCTCCGAAGTGCACCTGGGGAACCAGAGGTTATTGTACTACTTAAAGAGCTTGGGTGACCCCAAAGCAACTGCATTGCCAGAGACTCTCACCCCACCGTGCATGGATGACGACTTTCCCATAGTAGCCTTCCACAGTCTGTATATTCCAGCACCTCCCAAGGCCACAAGACCATGTGCAGTTAGGGCAAAATTACGTACTGTCCTTATGTCCATAACGTGACTTACAAGGAAGTTCCATTAATAGAACAGAAAACACTACTAGCTTGGCATGCTGAGGTGGAGGATCGTCACCAGTTAGTTTAAGGCCAACCTGCAGATACACAGTGAGTTCAAAAACAGTTTGAACTACATAGCGAAAACCTTTCTCAAAAAAGAAAACATCATTATGTGCTAACTATGCATGGTGTCTTTAAAACAGTTGCAGAAGGGTAGGAGTATAGCCCGCTGGTAGTGTTCTCTACCCAGCATAGGGAAGGCTCTGGGCTCCATCCCCAGCAACACACATGCATGCACTTGCACATGCACACTCACACACACGTTGCTGAGGTGGATTAGTCTTTATGTGTTTTATCTGCATGTTCTTTGAGTTCAGGGTTACCTTAAATCATGTAGCCTGGTGTGCGTTTCCTCAAGCAACATCAGATTTCTTGCGTAGTGTGTAAAGCATCATTTCTAGAGATGGAAATCCAGTTAAAAATACTGCCACAGCTTCCAGACAAACTTTGCACCCTGTCCTATGATGCAGTGATGTGCAAGACCCCACATATAGTGTCGAGCCTGCAAGTCTTTCTCTCGACGTAACCTCTTCAAGCCTTGTTTCTAGTCTAAAGGGGGCAATAATGAAAGTCTACACCTACAGCACCTTGGGGAGTAGATACAGATTTAGGGCCCACAATTTTTCAAAGTTTAGAAAGAATAGAGCTTGTGATATGTAACACTCGCAGTGGAGTCTGGGCACTTCCAATAAACCAATGCCCGAGTGTTTCTAAAACCATGCATACACTGAAGGGCCTGTGAGGGTTTGTTTCTCTGACAAGGTTTTAATATTTGTTCACAAGTTCCTAAAGTAATAATCACTGAGAGATATGAACCCACAAAAACTGGTAAGTATTTGTTAGTGGAACCTTCTTACAGAAAACCGTTTTACAGATTGGATATGCTTTTTAGGATGGCTGGAACCCTGTCCTCTGAGCAGAAGAGAGAAGTGTCAGGGGCTTGTCCTGAGTGCTCAGGAATTGGCCTTAACCCAGTTCAGGGGTCTCCTTTGGCTGCGCCGTTTCTCCCCAATAGTCTGAACTGTTCCAGTGCAGGAGTTCAGTTCTAACTGCCTGTTACAGCACGTGGCCGTCCTCAGCTGTGCCAGCCAAGAGGAGGCCGTAACCAAAGCTTAAGAAAAATGCTGGTGGCTGACTGCCTGGGTCTATCCCCACAAAGTAACCAAGACCCTCCTGCCTCTGTTAATGAGCATGACAACTGTCCCTCACACTCACTGTATGTACAGCAGCATGCCAGGCCTGCTTCGGCAGCAGGTGCTCAGACGGCAAGATGACCGTTAGTTCACAGAAGCGCACTTGCCGTCATCACGGTCAAGCTTGTCATTATTCAATGATTTCCTTTTCATTACGAAAAGAGTCAGGTTAAACCATTAGCGGTTTTCTGCACATTTAGCTTGAGTGTCTGAGTGATGCCTTCATATTTTTAGTGCCTTGACCTTGGACTTGTTGTTTGTGTCCATTAGAGGGCACCAGTGGACAGGAAAGATGCTCACAGCCTGCCTTCTGCACAGAGAAAAATGGGATATGCCTCCTAGATTTTTGTTCTGCTTCTGAGCCAAGTAGCTAAGGATAAAGTAAAACAAAACACTTTTTGACTTGTTCTTCAACTTGGGACGAGGGCAGACCCAAACCAGCTTTGTTTGTGGGGCTGGAATCACAGCTCAGAGTTGACAACCATTGGCTACAGCTGTGATCAGAGATGGCCGTCTGGACTGAGGTGATCAAGTTCCCTGACTTGCTAGTCTTTTTGTACTTAAATTGAAGGGTTCGTATGCATGTCTTTAGGATGATATTGCTTCCACAAATATATTAATCCAGGATCCCTTTGTCAAGAAGGAAAAGCCACCCAGCCTTACTAAAGAGGCAGCAGTCTTGTGAGAGACTCAGGAACTTTAGTAGGACTCCATCCCCATCTACTGTTACCTTACTAAAGTTCACGGACATATGCATCACATGAGTTGCTTTTGTGTTTGTTAGAAACACAATGACATCAGTACTTTTACATTTCTGTTTGAAAGACTCATTGCTGAAGGAAAAATGGTTGCTATCACCCTGTATGATCCACTCACAAAAGCTTTTATTTCCATGCTATACTTCCTGAAATACTTTCCTTAGTCTTAAAAAAAAAAAAAGAAAGAAAAGAAATTTAGAGTGCAGTGATTTGCTCCCTCTAGCTTTCTAGCAAATGATTATCTTGACATTGTAAGGCCCCAGGTGCCATGCTTCCAGTCTCTGCAGGTTGACAGTAACCGCCAGGCTTGCGGCGCTCTGACGGCCTGGGGTTTTTGTTGTTTTTAAATAAGTAATGTATAGACTATACTACAAAAATGTTTTCTTTTGTTTTGAAGTCTTCCTCCCCTTCCATCCGTCCAAGATCTTACAGGTAAGTGATAGGATGGAGCTTCGATGATACTTTTATAATTCTAAATCCTTTTCAAGTTGAAAATATTTCTTCTTTTTGTTTATTAAAATAATTACAAAGAACTTACAAATGCAAATACCATACATTGAAAATAAGCCAGACCCCAAGTCTGTACTTCTCAGTGAACTTCTGTCCGGCAACCGTGGGGCTTCATGGTGGACTTCACACTTGTGTGTGGACTTCACACTTCTCACTTCTCGGAGACAGTCCTTAAGCAGTTTGAAGTCCAGATGTGCTCTCTGAGGCCTCCTCAGCAGCCCCAGTTCTACTGGGCAGAGGTGGGGAGTGCAGTTTTGCCTGTGCGAAGAGCAGTAGCTCAGATGCCGTGGAGTATTTACAGCCTGTGCCATCAAAGAGCCTAAAACTAGATGGCAGCAGGCCAGATGTGCAGGTGTGCTGGGCATCTGCCCTGTGAATGTTGCAGAGGTTCGTGTAGACACATTTAAATTCTCAACTGCATGTGATTATCAGTGCTTGCAGGGAGGGAAACTGAGGCTGACATGAAGTGTGGAACTTCCTCCAAGCACACAGTCAGAACATGTCTGTGCAGAAGCAGGACTGGTGTTGAAGAGGTGCGTTTCAGACAGAATCAGCAGATCTGGTTGATAGTTGGACCACACTGACAGCATGCCGATGGGTCCAGTGAGCAAGGATGGTGGTCAGGTGACTGCCAGTGCTGATGTAGACAAGAAAGGATCAGAAATGAACCACAGTCACAAGGATGAGAGGAGAGCGTAGCCCTGACCTGAGCACCTGCTGCCAGTGGGGCAAGTGCAGGTGTAGTTCTGTCCAGTGGGCAGACAGACTCACTGCCAGGCTTGCCTTCCATTCCCCAACCCCAGCCCACTTCTGTTCCCGGCTGCTCACAATTCCAAAACAGTTTTTAACAGGGTCTTGGAGGTTTGTTACGATTCACTATCGTCTGATTTGCGTGGGTCAGAACTTTGCTGTGCAGAAAGGAAGTTTAGTCAGGCCCTCGGGTGTGGAGCAGTGGACAGCAGATTGGCCTTATTATGCATCACTGGCTCTTTGTTTTTCTAGATGTCTGTCCGAGCAGTTGAGAGTGTTAGAACGAAGCTCCTGAGGACCAACACTAAGCCCGATTTGTCTTGACATCAGTAGAGGTTCCCACACCACTGTCCTGGCTGAATGTGCCCTGTTTCTTTACATCTGAGATCATTTTGAGTTGTGTACGTGGGCACCTGCTGTGGTCTGATCTGAGTGTTTGTGTTCCCTAAAACCGTATGTGGAAAAGTAATGTACAGTACAGTAACATCACTGTGCGGGACCTTTGGGAGTGGTTAGACCACAAGAGGACTTCACTTTCATGAATGAGATTAATGCCTTTAGGAAAGGAGCCTGGGAGTTGTTGTTCAACTCCTATGCTGTGAGAGGACCCAGGGAAGCCACAGTCTGTAAGGAATGGGGTCTCACTAGACACTGGCACCTTAATCTTGAACTTTCTACTTTCCAGAGCTGTGAGTAGACATTTCTGTCACTATAAACTATCCAGCCCAAGGTATTTTGTTACAGTAACCTAACAGAATAAGACAGTTTCATAGTCACAAACATGTACAACATATATGACCCATTTTAACAGCACACTAACAAACGTGATGTATTTGTAATGTTTTAGCTGAATGTTTTAAAAGAGATCACCTACTTGCTTTTCCTCTACTGTCCACCAAAGACGAAGTATGCATTTGGTGTAAATATTCTGTTAGTGTTAGTGTTATGTGATTTCTCAAGTGTAGGAAGCAGTGAGCTGTGCTGCTAAGTCCCAGCCGTGAGGAGAAAACACCAGCTTGCACTCTGATTAAGTTCATGGGAAGTCTAGCTGATGTAACAGCTCCTTGTTGATACAATGAATTATCCCCCAAATGCAGGACTCAGGCATATTAGTGTTGTGTTTTTTTCTGTGTTTGGAGACTTCTAAAAAAGAGATAAACAAAACACATAGCTGCATAGTTAAGCTTGAATCACCTGAGCTATGAGGCTTTGAACCATTTAAAATGTGGACTGGCCCAGCATAGCACCATACCTACCCTCTCACACAAAACCCAGTGAGTTTGGCGGCTCTGTCATGCCTCTGAGAAGGTGAGATTTAATTTAATCACCATTATATGCAATCTTTATACATAGGACAATTTGCACTTTTAATTTAAAAGCTATTTACGGTCCTGGTGGAGAAGCTGAAGTAAAATTTTGTAATTATGTCGTGAATTAAATTTGTATTCAGGCATTTCCTCCAAATTTATTTTGTTTTGCTTCATGTTTGCTGCGGAATTTTGACAAAGGAATGAGCCTTTCCTAGATAGGCCCAGCCAGTGAGCAAGGTGGACACTGTGTGTATGGCTGATAGGGCTGTTTTCTTTGCAGGTGCTGGATTGGATCGAGAACCACGGAGAAGCATTTCTAAGCAAACACACAGGCGTGGGCAAATCCCTCCACCGGGCCAGAGCTCTGCAGAAACGCCATGAGGACTTCGAGGAAGTTGCACAGGTACAACAGGGCTCTGAATACCCCAGTGGCTGGCTTGGAGGTCACCGATTTAACAACCTGAGGTGACCTAGCCTTTGCTAGGTGTTCAAGGTTGTTTTGAGGGGTCAAATTCATTTCAGAATGAGGCAGCCATCATCTAGGTAGAAATGAGATCTGGTCAGTTAGCCCCCTGTAAATTGTAGTGGTTTGGAACCAAGTTTAAAGATTTATTTATTTATTAGGTATACAGCATGTATGACTGCAGGCCAGAAGAGGGCACCAGATCTTGTTACACATGGTTATGAGCGACCGTGTGGTTGCTGAGAATTGAACTCAGGACCTCTGGGAGAGCAGTCAGCGCTCTTAACCTCTGAGCCATCTCTCCAGCCCTGGAACCAAGTTTATCTTTGATGATTTTTGTCATATTTATTAGGTTAGTTTGTGGCTTTCACTTCACGGTTGGAGAACAACAGTCCTTCTGAGGTTTCCGCAGTGATGGGTCTGGCATTCAGCTTGTCCATTTCTCGTTTTATTATTTGGGAAGTCAGAGCCAGGAGTGGAGGGTGCCGGAGCACAGGATTTGTGGAGTGTGAGTGTTGGCTGTGAGGTTACCAGGCAGTATGCCTCTGATCTGAACAGTCACACAGAAGCATCACAGATGTAAGGAAGTGGAGGAAAGCTGCTTTCAAAAGACGTCATCTCAGCCAGGAGTGGGGGGTACATACCTTTAGGCAAGGAGATCTCTGTGAGCTTGGGGCCAGCCTCATCTACATGAGTTCCAGGATAGCCAGGGCTGCACAGAGCCCCTGTCTCAAACAATAACCCCACGCCCAGGCCAAAGAAGTCATTTAAGTGGTCCAAATCTAAATTCAGACAGATTATGGTAATTGTAGAACATCACCAAGTCCTACAGGCAAGAAGTGGAAAATGGCATCTGTGAGAAGAACTGTTGGGAGACAGTGGTTTCTTCAGCAGTCACAGGTGCTGGTGTCTGGGGGCATGCTGTCCTGATGCGAAGGTATTGGATTCTGCACCTGCCTGAATTGCTGTTCCTTAGGTGGTTGAAGTGAGCACTGAGATTGGGATTTCCCACTCAAGTGCTTACCAGAAAACCGAAAGCATTAACTTCAGTAAGAGTGATGTTAAGTGCCCCCGGAACCGAAGCCCATGAGAACAGACACTGTCCTGTTCACTTCCCTATAATGAGCGCCTACAGCAGCATCTAGCATGTGTCCGTGCTCAGCAGCTGCCTGCTTGAATGAACTAAGTGAGGAAAAGAAGTATCTAGAAAAGAGTGATATCAGCAGTCAGCAAAGGCATCAATAATACATTTGTAGATTAGAGGATTACGATCTGAGCAAAAGATACATCTAGGAGTTAGTCAAGGGTCAGACAAAGCTGAAGAGCCAGCCGGCCCCCTCGGACACGAAGGGTAGAGATATGCTGAAGATGCTGGATGAGGCCTGAGGACAGCAAGAGTCCTTATGCAGGCTTGTTGGCATTTTTGAATGACCACAGAAAATGTAAAGACAATATATATGTTTATTTATCACTTCCAGATAAGTTTACAGCTTTGGGGAGGGGTATAGAAAACCAAAAAAAAAAAAAAAAAAAAAATCAAAAGAAGTGAGAAAAAAAAATCACAAAATGTGATATAGTAATTTATCCCAATATACTGATTACATTTATACATTTATTGAGTATCTTATAAGTGGATTAGCTGTGTGTTTATTTTAATCCACATACCTAAAACATAAATACCAAAAGTTTGAGAGACGTATACAAGGTATCGGCAAAAGATCTACCAGGAAAATCGTAACTAACAATGTAAGAGCCCCACTGAGACAATGTGGACTTGGAACATAAACTGTTATCGCTAAAGGCCTCAGTGACTCAAGGAAAAACAGAGTGTGCTCAGAGCAGTGTGGTCATGTGAAATAACCAGACTGTGGCTGTGTCGATGCTTTGCTGGCAAATAAAAGACCAGAGAACTGGACCCAGGAATGGAGTTGCCATCTGACAAATGGTACCTAAGTTCCGCCCGCCACAGGACACCTTAAACCTCGCCTTCTCGACCCGCTTTCCTGTACAGAGGAAAAGTGGTGGCTCTGCTCTCTGGGTCTGCAACCCTGTGATGTGGCTAGGATTTCTCATGCCCACATTTCATGTGGTCTCCCTGCTTTCATTTCCTGGAAAATGCTATGCCACTTTATTATAGCAGAAGAAATACAGACAATGTGTTCTTATCTTGCCTTTTTTTTTTCCGTATGATAAACTACTTCCAGAATTACTTGGGGTTGAGCATAAATTTGAATTACACGAGAAAAAAACATTTGGGCATCAAAGAATCCCAGAGCACAAAGGCTAACACCCAAGCTCTCGAAGGCAAGGCTGTTGCCCAGAGTGCTTGTTTTCTCATGCTTTCAGATTGGGGTACCCTCTACCTCACTTGAGCGCCTTCTAATAGGAAGGATCAGAGGATCTGTCACTGCCTTTTGCCTCCTCTGTATCCCCAAGGTTCTGCCCACTATTCATTAAGGAGATGTCGCCTGTGGCTAACGTAGCCCTGTAACCTGTGGCTTCAGGTCCAACGCAGTCATCAGAGCCGCCTGCAGAAATCAGCCCGAAGGTTTCCCGGGAAGCAAGGGTCACAGGAGTGTGTGCTGTGAACAGCTTTCGACCCCTGCTCAGCCAAAAGGCCGGCTCTTGCTGGTTCCTTCTGCTGTCCCCTTGAGTCCCAGGACTTGCTCATTTCTTACTCCTTGTCCCTGGGACTCCAAGGACAGCCAGCCCTCTTCCCCAAAGTGAAAGTGCTACAGTTAGAATCAGACGCATGCTGGGAAATACTAGATAGGAATGCGTTTGCTCGGGTTGCAGATAGCCACTTTCCTCCCTCTGCCTTCCAAAAAACCACTGGCCACACGTCAGCTCTTCTGCCAGGCACACAGGAGGGGACAAGGGTACGAGCAGCCATAGGTTCAGCCTCTTCAACAGGCATGACTTGTGGCAGAAGGGCTTTGTGTGATACAGTACCTGATACCTAAGCCAAGGCACGGAAGTTAATAGAACTTACTGTGGTGGCATAGAAAGAAGGAAAGGATTTTGGAGGCCGGCACCTGGTCAAGAGTTATGAGGGCAGCTAGGCAGTAGAACCACACGGCCTGCCAGGCTTGAGTGAACCCAGCCTTCCGGGGCGAGAGAGCTGCTTGTACACAGCCAGCTTGTCCTCCACATAGCTTGGACTCAGTACCTTGGTGCGTGGCTGCAGCTGGGGTTTTCTTTGTTTGTATTCCTCTCTCCCAGATCTTACCTTTGTCTCTCCTCCCGCGCTCCAGCCCCTCTCTGGAGCCTGGACCCTTCAGTGATGTCCTCTGTTGCCAGCATCTTCAGCAGCTACCTCTCAATACTTGTCCGTGACTCTTCTTGAAAAGCATCATTTGCTCCGTAGACGGTCGATGCAGAGGACACTCCAGTGCTTTTACTCTCCCTCCTGACCACCCACTTCCAGACTTGCAAACAGCAGGCCCTTAGCAGTTTACTTTGCTCAGAGTAGACATTCTACACCCACGAACTGGGAACCCAGCAGCTTACACTGTCCCCTCCTCTCACCTTTGAGTGACAGTATCCCACCTACTCAGTCTCTGCGTAGCAGGCGTGGGTGGTCAGTATTACTAGGTTCCTGTTCACACCTATGCATGCATCCATACCAAAGCCCCGAAGACCAAAGCCACAGGCTATTCCAGGAGGAGCATGTGCTACCTCAGAAGCACGCCGTCAAGGGTTAGAGCAGAGAGAGGGGCTTCTCCACAGGACAGGAGGCAAGGCAGCCACAGAGCCACAGCTTGAACCTGTAAGATGGGCTGGCTAGCCCTGCTCGAAACAGCTCTTTCCAGTGGAAAAAGTCATGAGTGTTGGGTGACTCCAGCTTGGCTTTCCTACGACTGTGTATGGCAGATGGAGTTTAGACAGACAGGTTCTCTCTCTCAAGGAAGCATACTTTGGGTTTAAAGTCCATTCATCAAAACCTACCTTTTCCTCAAGAACAGAGTAACTTCTCTTACTTTAGCTCTGGGGGAGGGTAAGGGGTAAGGCAGCTTTGTCTCAGCCCCTCATCCTTGCCTGCTTCCTGTAAAAACAAATTGCAGTGGCACTATGGCATCCACATCTGTATTTAGACTCTGGTATTTAAGGCGCCAGTGGGCTGTTGAAACACCTTAAAATTGAGATAGGAGCTCTTAGTATAAAATATATTCCCAAAGGGAAAACAAAGTCGGAGAGTTAGAGAAGAAACTTCCTCTTGTTGTTAAGATGGGTTTGTCTCAGAGATCCCTTTGATGTGTTTGATTCTTCTAAGTTGGCCTTCGTTCAGAGCTCTTTTTTATTAGAAGATTTATTGATTTTGTATGTGTGTGTATTTTGCCTGCATGTATATCTCTGCAACACATGCATGCCTGGTGCCTGTGGAGGCCAAAAGAGGGCATTTGACACCTGGACCTGGAGTTACAGGTGATTGTGAGCAGCCACATGGGTGCTGGGAATCAAACTCTAGTCCACCGCGTCTAACTGCCAAGCCATCACTCCAGCCCCCAGAGATCTTAAAGTAGCAAATTGCTTAATACAGCCATTTCTTGGGAACTTAGTGAGTTGTGGCTTGATGAAATAGCTTAAGCAGATTAAAAAAGGAAGCAGTGAAAGGGTATGGTTCAGTTCTCTGAAAAAGTGCTAAATATAGGTTTATTCTGTAGAGCAATTCCAGTGTTCTAGGAAGGAGGAACCCTGAAAGAACCTTGGTGGAAGCGAGCCCTAGGCCCCGCCTGACTTGCTCAGGTGCCCACCCTTGATGTAGGTGTCCTGGGTGGCAGTGTTTGATTCAGATGCTGCTGTGGCCTCCTCAGGAAGCATGGGTCCCTGTTGCTTACAATCCTACAGAGCAGAACCTTCCACGTGATGAATGTGAAGCTCTTCTTTGTTTGTGCACTGGTTGTGAGTACATCTTTGCTGTGGCGTGAGCCCACGCTGGCTGCTGTGTGCTGTGTGACATGCACAGCTACAGAGCATTTTCTTGTACTACTGTAAAAGTTAAAAAACGTTTTTCACGTGAAAATTTCTACATGTGACTGATGGAAAGGAAGCCACTCCTTGAACAGCGATCTCTTACTTTCTAAGTAGTTTTCTGAGGCGGTGTTTTTAAATTGAAAAACCTATAATTACAACAGGCAAGTAAACCCCAAAAAACCTAGTTTCTACAGCCAGTTCCGAGAGCAGCCGGCTCCTGGCTGCCCCTAGCGACTCTGGTGGAGCCACACTCTGAGTGTTTACACTGCTCTGCACTTCACCTTGCAGTCTTAACCTGCCCCAAGGCATTCTCCTCAGAGCAGGTCTGGGATCGCTTTGTGTGTGACACGAAATGACTGTGTCTTCTGGACGAGGGTCTAGGAAGTTGTCACGTAGCCAAGTTCTTCTTGACTTTAGAGGACTAGCGGATGCCCCCACTGTGTTCATTGCTCTGCTAGGAGGATGCTGTGGCCACAAGGACACACAATGCATCCACATGTGTAGTATGACCTGAACTTCTCCACATGTATAATAAGCTTCAAATGTTAAATAAATCCAGCTTTTAATAGAAGGTATCTTGTAGTGTAGTGTTTTAAAGTTAACAATGGAGAATTCGGGGCAGATTATTTTCAATCAAGCATTTCGCTCGTGGCTGCAGTTGTTATCAGTGCTGTAGCAACTGCCCAGCATTAGTCAGAGCCTCACACCACAAAGAAAAAAGAAAGGGCAGGTTTGTGAGGCTGCTTTTCCCGTCACATTTCCTAAAAGTTAATGATGGACTATTCCTTTCTAATTGTGAAGCCACCAGCCTTCAGCAAATTACTTAGTCTTTCTGAGTCTCTGTCCCCTAACTTTAAAATAATATTAATATCTCCCTTTACCAGGTTGCTGTAAGAATACATTAGGAAGGAAGGGAGAGAGGGATGGAAGAAAGGAAGGGAGGGAGGGACGAGGGAGGGAGGGAGGGAAGACATCAATGACTGAGCATGCTCAGAATTCCAATTCCTTTACCTAGAACATCTAGATGATTGAAAATATCAAGTTTTCATACAATGACTATGACAGTACTTTGACACTGGCCAGCTACATTAGGACCTAACATAGATGATGTTTATTGCCAGTATTTATTCTCTGTTCATCTTACTTTATTGAACCTCCACCCACCCTGGGAAAATAATGTGTGTTCTGCTCAGATGCTAACAGATGTAGATAGTAGTTGGTGTCTTAGTTAGATTTATTGCTGAGACGAAACATCATGGCCAAAATCAACCTGGGGAGGTTTATTCGGCTTACACTTCCACATTGTAGTCATCACTGAAGGAAGTCAGGACAGGAACTCGAGCAGGGCTGGAACCTGGAGACAGGAGCTGATGTAGATGTCATGGAGGGGACCTGCTTACTGGCTTGCTTCCCAGGGCTTGCTCAGCCTTCTTATAGATCCCAGGACCACCAGCCGAGGGGTGGCACCACCCACGGTGGGCTGGGCCTTCCCCCATCAATCACTAATTAAAGATTCCTTTCAATACCCATTTTCTATTATTTAGAAATTTGCACTCCCATTGATTGTAAACAGAGTCTGTGCCATCTTTGGTGAGAACTGGGCCCTTGTGGCTGAGAGCAGGAGGAGGAGGACCACTCATCTGCATCACGGCTGCTCATGTCCCAAAGTCTGCTAGTTACACAATATAGGCTGTTTCTCCAGAAAGAGGAAACGCTTTGGGCTCCGTGGCCTGCTCCTTGAATTATGTCTTTTAACTCTCTAATGGAGGTAAAAGGAATGGCCCAAAGAGGGGTCTCTCAGGCTGAGGAAAGGAGGCAGCCAGTCCCTTCAACTCCCCTGATGTCTGCCAGCTTTAGATTGCCAGGTCTTGGGGCTTTGAACCGCCGCAGCTCCATTGACTGACTTGAGCAAAGCTAAGTTTTGCTCTAGGGAGGTGGAAGTGGGCTGTCCCTGTCACAGGGCTTCGTAGGGTTTAGAGAGGCTGCTCAAAGCTCGGGTTGACAATATGGATGGCTTAGCATTCAGCCTTTGAAACCACTGACAGTCCAGTCCAGTCCAGAAGGACTCAGCAAGGTTTTATTGCTAGGAAGACCTAGCTGGGGTTTCCGATGCCAACGTGATGTTCCTGTCTCCATCCTGTTCCCCTCCTCCAGGTGGTTCTCTGCTGAGGAAAGCCCTTACCTCCTTTGTCCAACCATCATTTTCTTCAGCTGTAAGATGAGACAGGCAATGAGTGGTTGTGGTTTAATGTCCCTCAAAACACACTTGTTCCTTTACATAAATACTTTCTCAACGTTATTACTACTGACAAATCCTAGAGAGGCCCTCAACAATTCAGTAATGCTTTCCTGTCGGGAGGCACTGTCAACTGAATATTCACTTACCAAACTGGAGAGGTAAATTACTTCAAAGCTGTGGTGACAGTTAGCGAGAAAACAGAATTCCTTTCTTCAGACACACATTCGCAGGGCTGTTTCCAAGGGGCAGACTGAGCTGGTGACTGCACTCAGCCTCCCAACCCCCATTGGACCTGAAGCAGTTGATTGATATGGCTAAATGTAACTAGTCTCCTAACTCGGAGGGCACTCCTTCCTCAAACAGATGTTGGATGTTGTCACCCAAAGGACCATGTACTGGGAGTTTGGATCTCGTACTGACAAGTTTAAAGTGGAGCCTGTAGCTAGAGTTTACCTGCCTGGCCCACGGTCAGGATAAATCTCTTTCACCTGCCAGTCCCACAGCCGCTCAGACCCAACCAAGTAAACACAGAGATTATATTGCTTACAAACTGTATGGCCGTGGCAGGCTTCTTGCTAACTGTCCTTATAGCTTAAATTAATCCATTTCTATAAATCTATACCTTGCCACATGGCTCGTGGCTTACCGGCATCTTTACATGCTGCTTGTCCTGGCGGTGGCTGGCAGACAGTGACTCCCTCTGCCTTCCTGTTCTTTTTATTCTCTCTGTTAGTCCCGCCTATACTTCCTGCCTAGCCACAGGCCAATCAGTGTTTTATTAGCAACACATTTGCCATACAGAACATTCCACAGCAGGAGCCTCTAAGGGTTGCCCTTGCAGCTTCCAGTGAGGACCCTGGGTTAGTCAGAAGCACACTCTTTGAGAGAAATTTAGGTCCCAGTCTCTGCCTGACTTCCTGGTTTAAGATGTGATCTCTCTTCCTTATGATATTAGAGGCCAAACCAGTGGGACCACCTGACCTTGAACTGTTGAGCTCCAAAACTGTAGGCTAAATAAATCCATATAGAAAGCTAGTCCCTCTCGGGTATTTTGTTACCATAATGAAAAATAGAGTCAGAAAATTGGTGCTGTTCCTAATAATGAATACTGCTTTGGAATTCAGTTACACCCAGAGGTTGAAAGTGGAGGAATAAACTGGAAAAAGCCTAGGATCCGGTGAGTGATTTTGGTCCCAGGTGGAAGCTGTTTTTGCAAGCATGTAGGATACAGGAGTTACAAGGTCCAGGCAGCTTCAGCAGATACATCAGACAAAGCCCAGAGTCCAAAGACAAGTTTTTCATGGCATCAGAGGCCCGGAGTGTTGCCCTATAGGAATGGGGCTGTCTTCCATACATGCCTCAGAATGCTGTACCATGCCATACATCCCTAGACACTTGCTGGTATTGGGGTGCAGCCCTAGAAAGTAGCCACATGGGTAAAAAGCAAAGCAGTAGGACCCAAACATGAGGGGCCTATTTCTCCTAGTCTGCACAACGGTGCTACACCTGGCTCTTGGAGATTTAGTTCCTGCCCTGCTGGGCTTTGTCATGCTGTGGCTGCTAACTCCTTCTGTTAGTCAGTCTTCTTTTGGAATGTGACCGTCCATGCTATTCCTATCAAAGAAGGAAGTCATCTCCCTTCGATTTTTACATACTTATGATTATAAGGAGTTTACCTCAAAGGCATCAATTGATCCGATTTTGATTTGCAAGATGCACAGGAGCCTTAGGTATCAGAAACAGTGCTATTGTTTTGGTATCGTGTGGTGTGCCCTCCCCAGAGGTTTATGTGTTAAAATAATCCCCAGAGTGATGCAGGAGGAGAGGAGATGAGTTGGGCTGGTGTCCAGAGGTGGGGCTTAGGGTTAGATGCACTTATCAGGGCAGATCCCCCATGATTGAATCCTAGTGGCTTTTTAAAGAAAAGAGGGACCAAGAGAGACACACAAGCGTGCTTGTCTCTTATAATGCTCTGCAGCACCTTGGGACTACCACCAAGAAGGCCATCAGATGTAGCCCTGGCTTTCAGATCCTGGCCTTCAGAACCATGGGCTGCAATAAACCTTCTTGTGTCTGTCAGACTGTGTTGTTGGCAACAGAAAAGATTGATAGAGCTCTCCTCTCTGTTTAGTTGGAGCCTAGCTTCCCATGCTATTTCAACCCTCATCACCTGACTGAGCCTGCTTCTCCCTCCAGGAACACCCTTCCCATACTTTGAGCCACCTTCCACCCTGTGCGGAGACACCTACCTTGCTCAACTGTTGAGTTGAGGATAGGATGAATGAGCTGAGCTAACCGACATCTCAGCAGAGCCACAGGCTGGATTTCTGGTCCTCCCTGGAGGGCAGGCTGCTCTGACTGCACTGAGGGCCCCCAGCTAGTCTCAGCGCCTCCTCGCATTGGTAATGCCCCTCTTGAGCAGTTTCCAGGAACAGTCCCGGCTGTAGCTTATCTGCTCATGTGAGAAATGCAGCCACAGCCACGAGTTTATCAAGACTTGAAGTAGAACAGTCTTCAGAGCACATTACATAGGTATTTACTTCACACCAGCATTTCTACGCCGACATTTATAGCCACTAGAACTCTCCTTTCCTTCTGAAACTGTCTGCTGTGAAGCAGGGAAGAGAAAGCACAGTTACTCTGCCATAAAAACGAGAGGGAAAAAGTGAAACAGGCATTTGTGGTCATGGGGCATTTCCTGACTCCACCTTAGCAAAAATCTAAAAGCCCTTTCTGAGTCACGAGCTGTTCTGACCAGTGCTGAATATCTGCTTGGCATTAAAAAAGGCTACTGATAGGGACGTGTGGGCCTCCTGGAACACTGCTCCTTATCGGATTTTTTTTTTCTGTCTAACTTAAGTAAATGATCAGAAACGCTGCTAATAGGTTCTTTGTTGCTGTGTGTCATGGCGTCCACGCTGGCTCGTGTGCTGAATGCTCACCTTCTCTTCCTCTGGGCATTCTGTTGTGCAGAACACATACACAAATGCGGATAAGTTGTTAGAAGCAGCGGAACAGCTGGCTCAGACTGGGGAATGTGACCCTGAAGAGATTTATCAGGCTGCTCATCAGCTTGAAGACCGGATACAAGACTTTGTTCGGCGAGTTGAACAACGGAAGATCCTACTGGACATGTCTGTGTCGTTCCACACCCATGTAAAAGAGGTAACGCATCAGCTTATGATGACAAAATATAATCTGGTGGACGGGGTCTTTGAATTTGTGGGAAGGAATCTTAATTTTGTCGTAATGAGAGACACTGGATGCAAGATGGCAGGTAGGTGTTCGTACCAAATGCATCGGGGCAGACAGGAAGCAGTGGACTTCTGCAGCTGGCCTTTTCACAGGAATGCGCACCTGCCTTTGTTGGGGTTATCTGTAGTCGGCTGCTGGGGGGTGGGGGTAGAGGGGAGACTTGTGGATCAGGAGATGAGCAGGGAAAACAAGAAACAGAATGAGATTCCTGTAGAGAAGAACGGTGCTCCAGACACAGAACATTATCAGGTCCTGCTTGCTGTAGGCATCGCTGCTGGGTGTCCGGTCTCTGTGTGTTGCCTGGCCATGGGGTGAAAGTTGTGATAGCCTTCTGATCTTAGCAGACTACTCTCACACACTCTTAAAAGTTATATTACCTTGTATTGAGTTTAAATATTACCATAGTCAACATGGCACTGATACCAGTTCTAAAGTCCTTGTGTGTGCCTTTGGCAACATGCTTACCTCAAGAGATAATGTTATTTGGAATGTGAAAAATAGGTAGATAGCCAGCATACTATATATATTATACACATTGTACACATACAGCACAAATAGATACAGACCATATGCATATATACAAAGTACTTGGTAGATATAAAATGACATTAGAGAAACTAGTATGTTACTTTTTGTCTGTTCTTGAAATATTTTCGATATGTAACCTATGCTGGCCCTGAATTCACTATGTAATGGAGGCTGGCTGTGAATTTGCAGCAATCCTCCTGCCTCAGTCTCATGAGTGCTTAGATTATATGGCAATATTATACGTTGGGTTTATTTTGTTTTAAGGGTTTTTATAATAAACTCAAGTTTTCTTTTAGGTGACTAGGGAGAAAATGCTCCACAAAGGACCTTTACAAAATGCTGTGACATACTATGATACTTCTTGGTTCTGAAATAGACATCTCCCTGCACTCCAGATTATACCACACCTAAGGCAGACTTGGAAATATTTACAGTCTGTTCTTCCCAGGAATGTGTCCAATGGATATTCTTTTGGCAGTTTCCAGTTTGGCTGCGTGGTCCCTGCGCTGAGTTCCTTGATCATCTGGTTCTGAGCAGGAGCCACCTCCTGCTCCCCCAGCTCAGCCTGCTCCACACTCCAGCCCCCTTGTAGCCTGATTGAGATTGTCTCCTGCTCTGGACTCACGTGTCCCATCCATCACGTGTAGGTCCTCACAATGGG
>CABHPQ010162525.1:0-11825 GCA_902168405.1 Peromyscus aztecus
CACACACACACACACACACACACACACACAATTTTATGTATCTCTGCAAAATCTAGGAATCACAAATGAGAGTAAATATGTGATATTTGTCTTTCTGAGGCTGGCTTCATTTACTTAATTTAATCATCTCCAATTATACCTTCATAGCTAAAAAAAAGTCATATATATATCTATGTGTGTTGTATTTTTCTTCTCCATTCCCTTATTATCAGACACCCAAGTTGCTCCCATAGCTTAGAGCTTGTGAACAATGGTTCAATAAACACTGATGTGCAGTTACTGCTGTATGTTGACCTGGAGTCCTTTGGCTAAATACCCATAGGGGTATAACTGGGTCAGATGGATCTGTGTTGCTTTGTGGATTCTGCATACTGACTTCCTTAGATGCTGAACTAGTTACGGCCCCACCAGAAGTATATACAAGGATTCCCTTTGGTTTACATCCTTGTTGCTTGTGTAGGGAACCACTGTTCTGACTGGGGTGAGAAGGAACTCAGTGTAATTTTAGTTTGTACTTCTCTGATGACTGATGGGCTTGACATTTTTCATATGTTTATGAGACATCTATTGCTCATCTTTTGAGAATTGTTTGTCCATTTTAAGCACTTCCTTCTCTCCCCTCCCTCCCTCCCTCCTTTCCTCCCTCCCTCCCTTCCCCTTTTCCTTTCCTCCCTCTCCTTTTGATAGCTGAGAACCTGCTCAGTTTTAGACACTGAAATGCAGATGTGAAGAAAGTCGGCCTGGCCAGGATTACCGAATTGTGGGAAGAAGCTGGAGGGAGGTGGGGGTGTGCACCTGCGGTCTGGGAACGGCTGGGAAGCACTCTCACCTGAAGGGGGTCTGAGCGTGATGCCTGGCATGAGCCAAGAGCAACAAGGCATGAGGGATTCGCAGCACTGCTCCGAGACACAAACACTCAGCACAGAGTGCAGCCAACCAACCGTGGCGGCGGAGGAAAACGTCCACAGAGAGAACATCTGGCCTGGGCACCGGAGCTCCCAGACACCACCACCAAGAGCATCCACAGTTCCCAGGCACCGGACTGAGATCATCCATGTCACACTTCAACATCCCTCCCAGAGCCACAGACATCATTCGTGTGCCTGGAGTAAACACCTCTCGGGGCACAGGAACTCATCTTCTGCCTGGGAAGAATGAGTCCCTGCTCCTCGGGACCATTCTAAACTTGTTCATGTAGGAAAAATGTGGTATTTCAGTGTCACAGGAAGTCAGGGAATAGAGGCAATGTGAGAACGGAAAACCACAACTCACAGATGACCAGCTCAAGGTGCACACGAGATGGAGCCCATGAGCGCTGCCTTGTTGACCGTTCCTCAACTCTTAGGGGCTTTGGACTTCTCTTTGTCATTTCCCATCCCCCCCCCTCTTTCTGTGTGTGTTCTCACTGTCTGTTACGTGGTGTGTGTGCACGTATATATGGATGTGTACACCCATACACTCACGTGCAGAGGCCAGAAGAGGATGTCAGGTGTCTTATTCTAGTGTTCTTCACAATATTTCCTCTAGACAGGGTCTTTCACTGAACCTAGAGCTGGGCTGTCATGGAGCAAGCCCCAGGAATCGTCCTCTCTTCATCCCCCACAGTGACTAGGGTTACAGGCAAACATGTCCATATCTACACTATTACTCGGGGGCTGTGGGTTCAAACTCAGGCTCTCATGATTGCACCGTAAAAGCTTTACCCACTGAGGACTGCCCCAGCCCCTGTGATTTTCTGTTTCACATTTAAGTTTCTTCTTGTAAAGTAAGCATCAGCTTTCTCTTTTCCTTCATGATTTTCAGAAAGTCTATAAATTGAAATAATAACATTTGATCAACAGAAAGTATTTCCCTAAACGATGCTTGCTTTTTAGCTTCATAAATGTCATTCTGAAGACAGTTGAATCCATCATTTGACTTTTATAATGGTTTTGTCTTTAGTATCGCATTTGAAAAATATCCCCGACTCTGATATTATGAAACTCACCCACTGTCTGTTCAGTTACTCCCCGGCTTGACTTTCACATTTCACTCTTTCTCTGTGGCTTGTGACTTGTCTTGTACTTTCTATCAGTTACTTTTTTTTTTTTCATTGATGTGACCAAATACCTGCAAGAGCCACTTGGAGGAGGGCTTTGTTTCGGCTCCTGGTCTGACAGGATGAAGTCCATCATAGGGAGGAGGGCATGGCAGCAGGCCTGTGAGGGGGCAAGTCAGCATGACTGAGGTAGACAGCTCACATGTCGTTCATCATGTAAGCATGACACCTGGGTCTCGGAAGGTGGTGCTGTTCTCCATTTCTGCTTCCCAGCATCCTGCAGTTCTCTGCATGGACCTTGGGTCCTCCACATGACCTCTTTCTTCTCCCCACCTCCCCAGGGATGTACGGGTGCTATTTCACCAAATGACCCGGAGTCTCAGTACATCAACGTGAAGGTGCATTTTATCTTTCCATTTTCACACCTCTATAATCAGATGTGATACATCTCACACCACGGTGCCCAGCAGGTGACAACTGCTGTACATTGTCACTGCTTGCATATGGGTGAAGTTGGTTAAAGTGTCCCAACATTCATTTTTTTTTTTGGACTGGGGATGGTCCTGGCTTATAGTTCAGTCATTCTGTATCAGTTATGAATAGCTCCATTTTTCATCCTCAGCTGTGTTACAGTGGGGTGACAAGTTGTCCCTCTCCTTATTTGTAACTATTAATAATATCACCTCAGTTGTATGATGTTGATTGAGGGTACTGCATCTATTGGATTTAATTGCTGTTGAAAGTGTCTTCCTTGGGGAAATATTACTACAGGCAATGAAAAAAAAACTGTGCAAAGCAAGGAGTTCAGACAATGAAGGGTGTATTTTTGATGGTAGTGACACACAAGTTTGTCATTGAAGGAAAGACAGGCAAGGCTATCTTGCAAAACAACCACTGAGTAGTTTATGAAGCCCGAGGAAGGGTGTCAGCAGGAGAGGTAATTATGCTGCATCAACTCCAGTAAGATAGTAAAAGGATGCACAAAGCGGCACGCTTGAAAGCGGGACACCTTGCTAAGAGGTATGTCTGGTGATGGAGCTTCATTTGGAGCAGGCGTGCTGCACTGGAAAATACCCCATCGGATGCGAGGCGCACCTGTTTTTCCTCGGCAATGCTGGCGTGACGGGTATACTGAGTGTCAACTTGACGGGATCTGGAATCAGCCACAAAACAAGCCTCTGGCCTGTCTATGAGGGAGATTCCATGCTGGATTAATTGAGAGGAGATGATTCACCCTTAATGCGGGCAGCCGCTGCCCACAGGCTGGTCTCCTGGGCTGAGTAAGGAGAAAGTGAGCCGAGCACTGTCATCCATCTTTTCCTGCTTCCTGACTGTGGGTGCATCGCTACAAGCTCCCCCACACTTCCGCCGTCCACCATGCCTTCCCCGCCATGACTGACTTGTGCCCTGGGACTGTGAGCCAAATAAACTTTCCTTCCTTAAGTTGCTTTTGGGAGGTCATTTGCCACACCTGATAAGAAAAGTAACTGATACCCTGCCTCTTGTATCTGGATAGAGTGAGCTCCTGACCCTTTCCAGCTTCCAGAAATGGGAAAAAGAATGCCCCTAAGTGATACAGTTTAGTGAAGAATAAATACAATGAAAGCGTAAGGTGCCTTGTACAGCACATGTACACGGGAAACCCACAGCGTTCAGTAATTGCTGTTATTGCCACTAGCCTTCTCCTAGACCTCACAGCGTAAAACTCACATAAAATTCAACAGCTCCTTCCCTCAGGCACTGGAAGGATTTGTCCATCAGTGAAATCTCTGAAGGCCCCTTTGTAAGTCAGAGTTGCTTTTTCATTGAAATGGGAAGAAAAGTGGGAGAAACTGTGTGTATACATGTGTGCACATGTGCTTGTGTGTGTGTGTGTGTGTGTGTGTGTGTGTGTGTGTAGGTCAGAGGTGGATGTTGGATGTCTTTTTTTTTTGGTTTTTTTCAAGACAGGGTTTCTCTGTGTAGCTTTGCACCTTTCCTGGATCTCACTCTGTAGACCAGGCTGGCCTCAAACTCACAGAGATCCACCTGGCTCTGCCTCCCAAGTGCTGGGATTAAAGGCGTGCGCCACCACCGCCCAGCAAATGTCTTTCTTTCCTACTCTTCACATTATGTTATTTTAGATAGGGTCTCTCACTGAACTTGGACCTTGCACCATTCTTTCTAAATATAATATCCTTAGTAATTCTCAGAGAATTTCATCCATGCACACAGTATATTTTGATTATATTCACCCTCCTCTGCTCCCCCATTTCCATCCAGATCCACCCCTACCCCCAATCCCTCCCAATTTCATCTTCTCTTTTTAAATATAGCTCACTGATTCCAACTTATGGCACTTACGTAGGGCCACACCCTTGAAGAAAACTGACTCTCCCTGTCCCAGAAGCTATGAACTGTTGGCAGCTCCTTAGCTAGAGTGCTGGCTGGCTTGACCTTGTGCAAGTCTTGTGCAGGCAGCTGCAGCTGTTGCAAGTTCATGAGAGCAATACTCCTGGTCATGGCCAGAAAACAATGTTTTGCTCTGGTCCTCCCTGACCTCTGGCTCTTACAATCTTTCTGCTCCCTCTTCAACTATGGTCCCTGAGACTTGGGGGGTGAGATATGATATTGATGTTCCATTTGTGGCTGAGAACTCTGCACTCACTTGTTCTCTGAGCTTTGACCAGTTGTGGGCATCTTTATTAACTGCTAAGCTGATCTTGAACACACACTTCAGCCTCCCAAGTACTAGGTCAACAAACATGTCACCACATCCAGCTTCTGTCTTTATTCTCTTCAGATCTTTAGATGAGGCCCACCTCCATTATGGAGGGGAGTGTGCTTTCCTCAAAGTCCATTTACTTAAACATTAAACCCATTTTGAAAGTGCCCTCTAGACAGTATTTGACCAAATAGCTGGGAATTAGTCTTGCTAGCTGATTTAACATTAACCATCCTAGCCCTGTAGCCTCTCACAGACATACACATGTGCATTCACGGCCCACAGCAGATGTGATGATGACCCACCAGTTTGTGAGAAAGTTCTTGAATGCTCAAACTTCTAGTAAACTCTGCGGCACACCTGGTTCATGCATTACGGTAGCTACTGGTATCTATTCCTAGAGAAATTTGTGAGGATGATGAGGGGAGAGGCAGGAGAAGGGCTGGCTAAGTTGGGGGACCCTAAGGAGATGTGCTAGCCAGTCTCTCACCAGAACTTGCTGCTTCCTGCCACCTTCTCCATAGTCTCTTTGTGGGAGTGGCTTCCACTAAATGCAAATGAGGGTCCACAGAAGGCGGCACAGAAATGATAGAAGCCCATATGAAAGCAGGAGAAGTGAGAAGACACTGGGCAGCCAGCAGGATGGCAGGACCCTCCTGCCGTTAGTCCCTGCCCGAGACAGGGTCACACTGAAGAGCAAAGACCATCTTAGCAGTTAGTAAACATAGTGTCTCCAGGTTACTCAATGTACTTCCCCTGCATGTCTACTGTGGCTATTAGCATCCCACACCTGTGGTGGTATTGTGTTCCCCAAAATATTGTGCACCCTAATAAACTTATCTGGGGTCAGAGACAGAACAGCCACTAGATGCAAAGGCTAGAAAATGGTGGCACTCACACCTTTAATCCTAGCACTCCAGAGGTAGAAATCCTTCCAGATTTCTGTGATTCAAGGCCACACTGGAAATGGCCAGGCATGGTGATACACGCCTTTAATCCCAGAAAGAGAGCCTTTAATCCCAGGGAGTGGTGGTAGAAAGCAGAAAGGTATATAAGGCGTGAAGACCAGAAACTAGAAGCGTTTGGCTGGTTAAGCATTTGTCTGGTTAAGCTTTCAGGCTTCTAGCAGCAGTTCAGCTGAGATTCATTCTGGATGAGGACTCAAAGGCTTCCAGTCGGAGGAAACAGGATCACCTGAGGAATTGGCCAGTTGAGGAAGCTGTGGCTTGTTCTGTCTCTCTGATCTTCCAGTGTTCACCCCAATAACTGGCCTCAGGTTTGATTTTATTAATAAGACTCTGTAACATTCATGCTACACACACCGGTATGAGACAGTCTGCCATTCTCTCTAGCATCTTGCTCTTGGCTACATCATAGCGTATTATCTCTGTGTGGCCTTCAGGAACTTCACTACTGGCCTGAATACTTCATCTTAGTTTTCTCTTCTTTGGTCTAAGAATCAAGGGGTCTGAGTTCTTGCTTCTGACCCCAAGACGGCTTGTGAACTCTGGCAGTCCTCTTTAAACCTCTGCTCACATTTACTAAGACGAACTCTCCTTGCTGTCCTCAAAGGACAGGCAGAGAATAAAGGGCATCTTTGAGACCACACAGGAAACCTACATTCAGATTAAAATTCATGTATCTCCAGCTCCCATTTCACTCTCGTTCTCAGCTGTGCTTCCTACACTGGAACGCCGGGAAAACACTGGTGAGGAAATTTCTTCTTGGTTGCCATAGCATATGAGGAACAGGACTCTGACAGAGAAAGATGTCTAAAAATCCAAATGGGGAGGAGCAACAGACTGCCATGCTTTGCTTTCCCTAGGCGTTTGCTGGGTTTTCTCTTGTTCTAATGTCCATATGAGAATATCCAGAGTTCCCAGAAGAGCTCTGAAAAGTTGATGCGGTAAGGAGAGCTAAGTGGTCTGCTAAAATGAAATATTATTTTTAGATAAATGGCCTCCAAGGCTGCTGTCTTTGCTCTTGAAGGTTGAAGGTTGGACTGCTTAACTTAGGCCCTTTTGAATACACATTCTATATCCCTTTGTATAATTTTCTTGCTGGTTGATGTTTGAATCCTATCTATCTATCTATCTATCTATCTATCTATCTATCACCTATATATCTATCTGCTATCTCTACATTGGTAGCATTTAACACGCTGGGTGAAGCATGGCAATTCTGTATCTATTTCATTATCTTTTCCTGTGTGATCATCATCTTTGGTATTAGGTGATGTGATACCTTTTGCTTCAACCATCAAGCTTTCTTCATACAATTCACGAACAGAAATGGGCTGTGTGTATCAATCTGTCCTTCTGTCCTTTCCATTGTTCTTTCTGTCCTTTGATTCTCCAAAACTCTTTTGTAAATCTCTTTCTGTTTGAAGATCTTCCTTTTACTACTCTTGAAAAGCACATGAGAGCCTCACAAACCAGATCTGACACTGTTTTCCCAACGCACAAAGGTAGATCATCACCTGTAGCTAGAAAAGCATGAAAACTTATTTAAATCATATTCCATATAGCACAAATGTCTAAGACACAATAACAAAAAAATCTTGTATCCCACTGAATCCAAAATAAATCATGACTCAAAAAATTTGGAGCAATCAACACATACAAACACAAAATGAATGGAAGTTAGAATTATTTACCAAGGTTCTGAAAGTGTCATAGAAATATTTTAATATTCAATTACAAATTCTCTTGAAACCAAACCAATTTCAGGAAGAATGATATCATTAAAAGGAACCAAGGGAAAATTTATGGGATTGCAAAAAAAAATCAATAACAGAAAAGAATGGGCTCCATAGCAGAGGCGATGATGGAGGTCAGAACTGGCAAGCCTGAAGACAGATCAATGGTGCTTACTCAGTCTGAGCAGTAGAGGAAACCAACTTAAAAACAAACAAACTGAACAGGCCTTCAGGAACTTGTGCAGAGAATAACAAGAATCCAAATGCGTTGTCATGTCCCAACGGAGAGGAGAGAACGAGAGCCTGAAAAAATATTTGAAGAAATACTCACTGACTACATCCTAGTTCTGATGGAAATGACAACCCTAAAGCTGGGGAGATGACTCAGTCAGGAGAGGGTTTGCCACACCAACAGGAGGACCTAGATTCAAGCCCCTGAGCCCACAAAAAGACGGGGTAGCATGCACTTAGACTCCCCGTGCTGGGATGACAGAGACAGATGGGTCAGTGGGTCTCACTGGCCAGTCGGCCTCATCAAACTGATGAGTTCCAAGCTCAGTGAGAGATTCAATCTCAAAACATAATGGGGAGAATGATTGAGGAAGACATCAGTGTTGGGCTCTGGCCTTCATACACATATGCACATGTGTACAGTAAGTCCTGACACGGTAGCTAACATACAGACACCCATATGCACCAACTCCCTTAGAACCTAGAGTCTGACAGCCTGAGAAGACTTCACACAAGACATAAACAAAGAAATCTATTCTGAAACATAGCATTATTATTATTATTATTATTATTATTATTATTATTATTATTATCATTGTAGTCCAAAGTCACAGGAAAGATCTTGAAAGCCGACAGAAAGATGTACTACACCATGGGTGTGAGAAAACCATTTTTTTTTTTTTTTTTTGGTTTTTCGAGACAGGGTTTCTCTGTGTAGCTTTGCGCCTTTCCTGGATCTCACTCTGTAGACCAGGCTGGCCTCGAACTCACAGAGATCCACCTGCCTCTGCCTCCCAAGTGCTGGGATTAAAGGCGTGCGCCACCACCACCCGGTGAGAAAACCATTTTTAAGGAAGGTATAATTATCTGCCCCTTGGGCTCCCCCTAAGATGGTGCTGGCTGGAGAGGTGAAGGGAATTTCTACAAGCTGAGCTGCGAGGAGCACTTTGGGGGCTTCCTGCCAAGACCCTTGATACCTGGGACTCCTCAGTGTGGGAGATGGGTTACGGACCCACAGGGACACAGAGGAGTTCCAGAGCAGACCACCTTGAGGCTCCTTGTCAATTCCACCCACTGACGTGCCTCAGTGTTCCTCAGGAGAAAAGGGGTCTTTTTTGGCCAGGCAGTGGTGGCGCACACCTTTAATCCCAGTACTTGGGAGACGGTGGCCAGCCTGGTCTACAGAGTGAGTTCCAGGACAGGCACCAAAACTACACAGAGAAACCCTGTCTCGAAAACCAAAATTAAAAATAAAAGGGGGGAGGGGGTCCTTATTCTAGAGACGTGGAGACTCTACCACGGTCATGTTTTTCAGTTTGATGTAATATATTTGTCTTTTGTAGTATGGCTGAGGTGATTCTGGCTTGATCTGGAGCAGGAATGAGCCCATCAGGCTGTCTTCTTCTCTAGGATAAGAGTCTGAGTTATCTCCTTCTATTGGAAGTAAGATGTGAGGTGTCCTGCTGTGGGCTTTCCCTTCATTCTGTTGTCCCGAGCTCTAGTATTGTGTGACTTCTTGTCACCCATGGAGGAGGAAGGTGCACAGCTTTAGGATTGGCCTGACTGGGGCGACAGGGAATGAAGAAATAATAGACACATATACAGAGTAGCTGAAAGCTGTGACTGTGTGGGCCCTGTGCCCTGATGGCATTGAGCCAATAGCCCAGAAACTCAGCACATTTATAATATACAACTGAACAAGGATGCATGTTAGCTAGTGAGTGTGTGCGTGCGTGCGTGCGTGCGTGCGTGCGTGCGTGTGTGTGTGTGTGTGTGTGTGGTCTTTGTAGGGGAGCAGTCTCAAGCTGGTGTCATTCAGGAAAAGAAAGCAGTGGTTGCTATTTTCAGTATACACTGCCATTATCTGTTCTCAGACCAGAGGAAGGCCTTTGCCTCTCCTCCCAGCCTGACCTGGGGAAGGCCTTGACATTCCCGTGGGTCTGAGGCACTGGGATTCTTGACATGTCCATTCTTTTCTCAAGAATACATGTTCACTCGGGACTTCACTGTTGTGGAATATTATTTTAACTAGGCAAAGTTGTGTGACATTTTTTTGTGCTGCATTTGTTTAATTATGCAAAGGTGAGTTGCATTTGTTTCACTTTGCCTGCCTAAGGCCCCTGATTGGTCTAATAAAAAGCTGAACGGCCAATAGCTAGGCAGGAGAGGGATAGGCGGGGCTGGCAGGCAGAGAGAATAAATAGGAGAAGAAATCTAGGTTCAAAAGAGAAGAAGGAGGACAGAGTAAGGGAGAAAGAGAGAGACATGCCTGGAGCCAGAAGCTAGACAGCCACCAGCTAGACACAAGAAGCGATGAAAGAAAGATATACAAGAGAAAAGAAAGGTAAAAAGCGCTAAGGCAAAGCATCTATGAAGAGAAACAGGATAATTTAAGTTATAAGAGCTAGCAAGAAGTAAGAGCTAAGATAAGGCTGAGCATTCATAACTAATAAAAAGTCTCCGTGTCATGATTTGGGAGCTGATTGGTGGCCCATAGAAGAAAGCCTGCTATAAACTTCACCTGCTCTTGACAAGCAGGGGCAGTCCTCTGTGGGTTTGAAACACCTGCCGTTCCCTGTTGACTGAGTTGTGATCTACTCCAGCTTTTACCAGTGTCTGGATGCTGGCCCTACTTATCTATGGACGGACAGATGGATGGATACATGTTTGTTAAGGACACAGCCCAGGGAAGAAAACCCCATTTGTGGGAATCAGTGGCCTGGTCAGTGGATTCCCCCAGAGAGAAGAACAGTGGGTGGAGGCTGAGGCAGGTGCTCGGTGTTAAGAGAGCATTGGTGTTGGCATGCAGGCAGGTGTAAAACTGGCAAGCAGGATCTGGACACTGAATTCCAGTGCTCATGGCTTCTCAGCTCAGGACTGTCCTGCAGTGTGCGTGAGGACCCTAACACTATCGTGGTGAGAGGTCTGTGCCGATTCTCAGTTCCTTTGGTGTTTGTGGTCTATTACTGGATTGCCATTGATAGGAGTGGCTCTGGCCCTTTAAGTCCCTCTGTAAGCAATTCAAAGCACCCACGTAGATAGATAGATGAAACTAGAGACTTCATTAACCAGGGACTGTCAAATAGCCTTAGGACGTAAGCCTAGCCAACCAGATGTGTCCTTCTTTGCTTCCCGGTTATTTTTTTCTATTTTTTTTTTCCTTCATGTTCAAAAGGGATGCTTTTCTCTTTTACATGTTTATATTGTGTTGTGGGTGTGAGAGTACTTGTGTGCGCAGGTACACATACACAAGTGTGTGCTTGAGAGTGGAAGCCAGAGGTTGATATTGGTGTTTTTCTTGATCATGCTGCATTTTGGGTCCCGAGGTAGGGTCTCTCCCCAGATGTGGAACTTGTGGGTTTGGCAAGTCTCCACTCCCACCTCTGGAGCCCTGGGGTTATAGCCAGCCACCAAGCCACCAGCTTTTACACAGGTGGTGGGGAGCCCAACTTTAGTCCTTACAGTTGGGTGGCATGTGTGTCTTTATCCTCTGAGCCATCTTGCCAGCCCAGGGACAAAAAAAAATTTATATTTGACCGTTTTTATTTGAGATATTTTGGGAGCTATTTTAAAAATGGTCTTTTCTTCTCTCACAAGTCCACAAACGCTTTATGAACATTTTCTCTGTTCCTACCAAGTGTGCCGCTAGTGGCTTTTACCTGGTGCTGCCTGGTTCACGTCTTGCTGAGTGCTCAGCTCACACTGTTGCAGAGGTTGTATGTGCCTAAATTAATTACCGAAGAATTACTGGCTGGGGCAGATGAATTTGAAGGAGGCCTAGGAAGACACCATGGAAACAAACAGCCACTGTGACGCTGGCTTGTGGCCCTGCTGCTCTCCTGAGGGTTTGGGGAGTTTCTTCTGGGATATGAGCTCTGTAGCTGTCTCCAGCTCTCAGTTTACTGGAGCCCTTAAGACCATCTAGGTTTGAGCATCAAACCAGGGGAAATGCCAGGAGTCAGGGTGGGTGGGGGAGGGGCTTTAGTTACAGAGGGGAAAAGGGAGGGAAATACAGAAGGAAAGGAAGGGATGAGAAATCAATAATACTATAGAAATTGAAAAAGCCACAGGAAATTATACTATGTTATGTTTTCCCAAGATTGTCTGTCTATCTATCTATCTATCTATCTATCTATCTATCTATCTATCTATCT
>CABHPQ010162525.1:11835-42828 GCA_902168405.1 Peromyscus aztecus
TCTATCTATCTATCTATCTATCTATCTATCTATCTATCTATCTATCTATCATCTATCCATCCATCCATCCATCCATCCATCCATCCATCCATCCGTCTGTCTATCTATCCCACTGGGGGTCATAATGTCCCCCTCTATGGCCATAGTCTATCTAACAAGACTCCTTTTGAGTCTTTGGTCAGTGATCTCCAAGCAACTCCCACAATATAGGCTCTTGCCATTGCTCCTGGTTGCTTCACAGAATTTGAAGGTATTTGGAGACCCCTTTTGCTGAAGACACCACACGCATTTGGAGACAGGAATTGGAAGAATGAAACTAGAACTGACTTGGAAGCCAAAGGAGAAAAAGTGATCAATAAGAACAGGAGCTCCGCTGTGAGGAGGGAAGAGGGTCAGCTGCACTCCTTGAACCCCCTCCCTCTCTGCCCCAGCAAACCACAGCAACTTTGTTCTCTAAACATTTCCTCAAGTGTTTACATTTTGATACGATTCCAGAGTTACAAGAAAGCCCCTCCAGACAGTTTTTGCTAGTTAATCATTGCTTTCATGGTGAAGCAGGAATTGGAGTCTCTCCTGCTGTGGTTAGATGACACCACAAGTGACTGATTTATAGCTCAGAAAAGGAAGGCTGATTTCTAGAAGGATGATGTTGGTGAGGCTGGGCATTCAGGAGCAGATAAATAAACTGACTTTAATCTATGCTTTGCATCTTAAACAAAATGGAATTCAAAGCAAACCGTACACTTAAATGAGAAACACAAAATCTAGAAGAGCCAGGAAGATGCCTCAGTGTGTAAAGTGCTTGCTGCATGTGATGGCCGTTCTTGGTTGTCAACTTGATTACATTCAGAGTTAACCAAAATCCAAAACTGAAGGGCATATCTGCGAGGGATTTTTGCTTAATTTGAAGCAGAAAGATCCACTTCTAATCTGGATCTTTGAGGTAGGAAGACAAGTCTTTAGTGTGGTGGTATTGTGTTCCCCAAAATATTGTGCACCCTAATAAGCTTATTTGGGGTCAGAGACAGAACAGCCACAATATTAAACATGAGGATAGGCAGTGGTAGCACACGCCTTTAATCCTAGCATTCCAGAGGCAGAAATCCATGTGTTCAAGGATACAGCCAAGCATGGTGACTCACACCTTTAATCCTAGGGAGTGATGGTAGAAAGGAAAGATATATAAGGTGTGAAGACCAGGAACTAGAAGCATTTGGCTGGTTAAGCTTTCAGGCTTTCGAGCAGAAGTTCAGCTGAGATTCATTCTGGATGAGGACTCAGAAGCTTCCAGTCTGAGGAAACAGGATCAGCTAAAGAAGTTGGCCAGGTGAGGTTAGCTGTGGCTTGTTCTGTCTCTTTGATCTTCCAGTGTTCACCCCAATACCTGGCTCAGGTTTGATTTTATTAATAAGAACTTTTAAGATTCTGCTACACTTTAGTCTACATCTTTTGAGCTGAGAAAAGACAGGCCTTTAATCTGGGATTTTGAGACAGAAAGACACATCTTGGGCCACGCCTTCTGATTGAAGCCTATTTAAGGACATGGAAGAAGGAAGTTTTTGTTCTTTGCCTGCTTGCCCTTGCCTTGCTAGTATGTCCATTCCTTCATTGGCATTGGAGCCTATTCCTTTGGGATTCCAGTGTATGCTGAAGACCAACTGAGACACCCAGCCTTGTGGACTGAGCAACTACTGGATTCTTGGACTTTCCATTCACAGCCAGCCATTGTTGGATTAGCTGGACCACAGCCTGTCTGTCATTCTAAGAAATCCCTTCTATATACATGCATATATACTCTAGAGACCCCTGACTGCAGGAGCAGTCTCCCTGAATAAGCATAGGAACCTGGGTTCACATTTCCAGCACCCATGTGAAAAAAACAAACCTGACCAGAGCAGTACATGTCTATAACCCAGCACTGGAGGGACACAGAATGGCAGCTTTCGGGGACTTGCTGGCCAGTCAGTCTAGCTCAACAGTGAGCTCCAGGTTCAGTGAGAGATTCTGTCTTAAAAAATAACAAAAGGGAGAAAAATTGAGGAATACATCTGATGTCAATCTCTGTCCTCCACATGTGTCTGCAGGGGTGAGCACACATGCCTACACACCAGACCTACACAACATACACAAATAAGATAAAACTAGGAAAAGAAAGGAAGGAGGGAAGGGAGGAAGGAAGGAAAGAAGGAAGGAAGGAATAAATAAATAAATAAAGAAAGAAAGAAAGAAAGAAAACACAAAAACAAACAAACAAAAAATCCTTCATGACCCAAGTCTAGGCAGAGTTCTTAGACTTTACACAAGTATGACTCATAAAAGAAGAATTGATAAACTTGACCTCATTCAAGTCAAAACTTTAACTCTGTTCGAGGCCCTGCTAAAAGACTAAAGACTTAAAATGTGAGAAGATGTCTACAAACCACATACTCAACAAAGGACTATTGGGAGTGCACGTGCAGGGCTCCCAAAGCTGACAAGTCAAACAATGAACACTAGGATCTGATGAGGGACACGAGACATGAACAGATATCTCACCAAAGAAGACACACAGATGGGAAATAAGCACATGAAGTGGGATCCACATTATTAGCCACCAGGGAAATGAAAACTGAAATCAAGAACCCAATGTCTCTGCATTCCCATCAGAGTGCCTGAAGTACAGACATGATTCCAAAGGCTGATGTCAACAGGGAAAAACTGTGCCATCTGCACATTGCTGGTGGGATGGGCGGGGTGTAAAACAGCAAAGATCTTTAGAAAATATCTCGAGTAGATGCTTAGGATGCTGATCATGTACCACTGTATCATTCACTGACCTCACTGGGGTGCAGGGAGCAGGAGGTGTGTGTGGATGGAACAGAGCAGCCTAAGTGCTTTTGGTTTAATGAGGCTGTACGAGGCCTTGACTCTCATGAAGGACACAGAGAAGCACACATGTGACAAGAGTGTACAGAACATACAATACACAACGCACAAACGCAACCTGACTAATCTGAGTGAGGCTTGTGCTGTGTTGTCAGCCTAACACCCTGGGTGTAATGTTGTGCTACAGTTTGTTAGATGTTGGCTTTCAGAAAAGTGAATGAAAGGTCCAGATCTTTTAATTTTATTTTTCCAACTACGATTCTTCAAGATCTCAAAATAAATAGCGTGTGTGTGTGTGTGTGTGTGTGTGTGTGTGTGTGTGTGTGTGTGTGTAAATACATATTGGTGTGGGCATTTGCAGATGTGATTTCTGGGATCAGAGTGAACAATGATGCCAGAGCCCCAACATTTCTCTACCCTATTTTTTTGATACTGTTCTGGTGGAAGCCCCATCTCTCTGCCCAGACTCTGCCCCTCAGAAAGTCCTGCTGAACATGGCTCTCACAGGGTATTTAAACTGCCCCCCAGAAAACAGACACATGGTTTTTCAGTCTCTCTTCCCCAGCTCCTCTTTGGGGGGGGGGGGGCGCTGGAGAATCACCCAGGAATGCTTTACCCATTGAACTGGGGCTTTTTCTAATTCAGTCTGATTTGATCTGATTTAGGTTGCTGCGTCGGTGGAGAGGCTTATCGGAGTCTAAAAACTTTTCAGATACAGGATATCTTACTCACACTGAAGCTCAGTAACTGGTGAGGCTGGCTGGCCAGTGAACTCCAGAGAGCTGTCTATCTTTGCTGCCCTGGTGTTGAAATTACAGGCACAAACCTCCAAGCTTTTTTTTTTTTTTTTAAGTGGGTGCTGGAAACAGAACTTACCTCCTTTATTCACTGACCCATCTCCCAAGGTCCTTCTTCCTTATTAAGTCAGCCTGCCTCTGTTATTTTGTTAACGTAGTGAACAACACACTAGTACATATGATCATCTGGCCATGACTGTTGAACATCCGTTCAGCTGTGTTTGCCACAAGGAGTGCCTCTAGCTTTGATGGCTTCATGGCTACCTGAATTTGTGTGCTGTGATTACAGTGTTCCTAGTCATGCTGTCCAATGACTGATTCTTCCAAGGGCAAATGGCCTGGGTTTGCTCAGAGTGGGTCTCTGAGATTTTAACTCCTCTGCATTGGGATTCAGGGCAGGATCCAGCTGTATCCACAGTCTTCTTCATCATCTCCCCTTCACATCTGTTGAATGTGACATCTGCTTTTGTTTGAACATAGGTTGTTCCAAGCAAAACTTACAATGAATCTTGGTCCTTGATGTAACCATGTTGAGAGGCGTTTGGGTATTGAGGGACCCACCCTCATATGTTCTCTTAGTAACCATGAGAGCAGGTCCTTATAAAGTGAGGCCAGTCTTCCTGTAGTGTCTGCTTTGCAGCAGTCCCCTTGCCCTTCTGCTCATCACCATGTTATGAAGCAGCATAAACCTTTACTAGAAGCTGAGCTAAGTCCCAGATTCGGAACTGTGAACCCACATCAACATCTTTCCTTTACTCATTTTCCAGCTTCTGCAAATTGTGTGATAGTGACAGACAATAGATTGAGAAAAAATTCTCCAGAACACTCACACTTGCATGTCTGTCCAGAACCTGCTTCCTGGGAAGCTGCACTTCTTCTCAGGGGCTGGCTGCCCTCTGACACTAGCTTAACGTCTCTCCACATGGACCTCTTCCTGGCGCTAAGACCTTGTGGGTGATTCCCTAGATGTCCTCCAATTGGCCACCATTCGTCCATGTGATTGTTCGGTTAATTCAGGAGTCAACTGCGGCATCAGAAGCAAGGACACTGCTCAGCTGTTCTGGTCATTGTTGAGCACGTCCGTCAATTGCGGTGCCTGCCACATGATGGTGGAAACTTTAGTGAAACTTTTGTCAAATAGATGAACCAATCAGATGTGCGGAGAAGCCCTTTTCTAAAACGCTGTGTTTCATTTCTTAAAGAAAGTGTGTGTGTGTGTGTGTGTGTGTGTGTGTGTGTGTGTGTGTGTGTGTGTGTGAAGGCCAGAGGACAACCTCAGGAATGAATCCTCAATGCACTGGCCACCTTAAACTTTGAGGAAGGGTTTCCCACTGCCCTAGAATTTGCAAAATAGGCAGGAGTGGTGGGCAGGGAACTCCGGGGATCTGCCTGTCTCTACCTCTCAGCACTGGGTCTCTCAGCCCCACACCACAATGCCAGCCTTCCCATGTGGCTCTGGAGATGGGGTCACGTCTTCAAGCTGGCAGAGCAAGTACTTTGTCGACTGAGCTGTCTCCCTAGTCCCATCTATGTTGTCTTAAATTTAAAAATCACGTTGTTCAAATCCACTCTTTAGGGGATCGGGGGACTATGAAGGGTGCAGGTACTTCATGGATTTACCAGCCTCGCCATTCTCCGATGTGTGGCTCACTTCCTGCCACACTTTGAAGCACTCCTGGACTCCCTGGGGACCACTCATGACAGCATTTTAAAACTAATTCTGATATGCTAATCAAAGGCTTCACTTCCTCCTCTAACCCTTTCATGAAAGCAGAAGGGGAAGAAGGCCATTGCTGTGGCAGGTTCCTCATCCTTAACCAACAATCCCCATAAAATGCTAATTAAGTGATAAATTTAAAGGACAACCCGCAAATGGCTGACTTGCATTTTGTGATTTAATGAGTGTTTGTAGTTGCCTCAGCTTTGGGGGTCATTATGGATTTCCATGGCAATGTTTGACTGCTGAGATCGTAAACCTGAGAGCAGTCATTGCTCAGGCTCCTTGAAAATTAATGTGGGGGCAGAGTCTAAGCAAAATTCTTTATTTTTTTTTGATGCTCTTAGCAATCAAAGTATTTGGGAGTTAATTAAAAACAAACAAGTATCATCCACATGCACACAGAAGCAAATTATACTGTGCATAGTTATGCAAAACAGAACTCTAACGCAGTCCAACAAGTTCTTTTTTAAAAATTTAAGATTTATTTTCATTTATATTTATGCATATAAGTGGTATGAGCATGTGGTGGTTTGAATGAGAATGGCCTCCATAGGCTCATATGCTTGAATAACTTAGTTCTCAGTTAATGAAACTATTTAGGAAGAACTGGAAGGTGTGGCCTTGTTGGTGGAGGTGTGGCCTTGTTGGAGGAGGTATAGCCTTGAGGTAGTGCTGGTTTCCTCTTAAATCACAACTGATTCTTCAGGTCCAGAAGCCACAGATTCTTAATTCAAGTTAACACACAAATGGCCTTCATAGAGTCTTTGTTCTCTCCTGAAACTTCTAAGCCGCTGTTTGCATTTCCCTCAGCACTCTAATCTTCCACATTCCCAACCAACAGCCCATTAACTCTAAGCACTCAGTGGTTTTTGCAACCCAAAGTGCCAATGTCCTTCCACAATACACCCCCAAACAACATGGTCAAGTCTGAGACAACGACACCCCGTGTACATGGTACCAATTTCTGTCCTACTTTGGTTTTTATTGCTCTGACACAGACCATGACCAAAAGCATGGCCGTTGGAAGGAAAGGATTTATTTGGCTTACATGTCCTAACCACAGTCCATCACTGAGGGATTTTAGGGTAGAAACTCAAGAGGAAGCAGGGGCAGGAACCATGGGAAAAGGCTGCTTATTAGCTTGCTTTCCACGGCTCACTCAACTTGCTTTTTTATCCAACTCAGGACCACCTACCTAGGCTTCGTAGGACACACAGTGAGATGGGCCCTCCCACACCAATGGTTAATGAAGAAAGACATCTTACAGACATTATCTAGCTAGTGTCAACTTGACAACAAACGAACCATCACCACCAACAAAAACAAAATAATGAAAACCGACCTGCACAGTACTTAATCACTGAGCTGTTTCTCTAGCCCTGACAACAACAAGTTCTAGGCTGGTCTTTGCCTGACAAGTTCCTGTTGGGAATTTCTGCTCCAGCCCCACTCCTCCCATTCCTGATCTTGTCCCCCAGAAAGCCCACCGAGGCTCACCTTCTCCCCAGGGGATGCTAAAGATCACACACACACACACACAGGGTATTTAAGACATGGTCCCTAGACCTGGTACATGATTTCTCTCCTGCTTTCTCCCCACAAGAATCACCCAGGGGTGCTTTGCTCATTAAACCTGGAATTTTAATTCAGCCTGATCTGATTGATTGCATTGATGAAGAAACCCAATATTGGGGTATGGAAACCTTTCAGTTCCTCCTAACTACTTTTACACGCTGAGTTCATTTGACTCACGCGTGTGCCCATGCCAGCTGCATATTCTCAGGTCTGGCTCCCACGGAACAGCTCATGAATCTCTAGCTGTCCCTGGCCTACCTCTCATCAGCAACCCCTTTCCTGTCCGATCTGAGGTGGGCTAGAGTCACATCAGAGTCACAACAAAAGAAAGACGTCCACATGCCCTGTTCACATCACAAAAACACAAACAACACAGAAGGCCAGGGCAGTATGTCTGCCCTTAAATCCCCTAGTCTTCTAGAAATGTTCTGCAATGAGTATTGCCCAGATACACCCAGGCACACAGAATTTAAAAGAACAATCACGAAATTTATCAAAGAATTCAAAGAGTATAAAACACACACACACACACACACACACACACACACACACACACACACACACAGCTTGATGAATTTAAAGAACATGTTAATAAATGCCTGAGTGATATCTAAGGAAATACAAATATATGGCTTAGTAAAATGACAAAGACAATTTAGGATTTAAAAAATAAAATTTAGTAAACAAATTAAAAACTCAGGTTTTCTAAACAAAGCCTTTTGTATAATATGGATCAAGCGAAAGATAAAATATCAGGACTTGAAGGTCACAGAAGAATTAAACCATTCCAGCAAAGAATATGAGCAACTTAAAACACACACGCACGCACGCATGCACACACGCACGCACGAAAGGAACACGGAAGAACAGTGGAACACCACGAAAAGACTAATCTTCAAATTTTAGATATAGTTGAAGGAGAATAATCCAAGTTAAACGGCCCTGACCAAATTTCATCCATTTGTTCTCTATACAAAATTCATTTTAGTTCCAAAGATAGGAGCCAGCTCAAAGTGAAAGGATAGAAAAAGGTATTTCAAGCAAGTGGTACCAGGAAGCAAGGAGGTGTTGCTGTCCTTCTATTTGACAAAACAGACTTCAAATTGAAACAAATCAGAAGAGATGAAAATGAACACTTTATTTTAATCAAGGAGAAAATTGGGCAAGAAGGCATTTAATCCTAACATACATGCGCCAAACTCAGCAAACTAATCCGTTAACACACGTAATAGTGCACGTAAGGAACAGAATATCTGCAACTCAACAGTACTAGGTGATCTTAATGCCCCACTTTCTCCAATAGATGGGTCACGTGGACAAAAAAGAAATTGTGGGACATCAGAATTAACTGGCACCATATTTCAAATGGATCTAACAGATGTCTACAGAATATTCTACCCAAACACCAACAATATACAGTTAGCAGCCCATGGAAAGCTTCTCTAAATATGGCATATATTGGAACAGAAAACAAATCTTAACAAATTCAGAAAAATTGAAATAATTCCATGGATTCTATCTGATCGTATTCAACAAAACTTAAAATCATTGCCAAATGAATCTCTAGCAAGTACACAAACTCATGGGGATGAAACAACACATTACTGAATGATGAATGATTCAAAGAGGAAATCATAAAAGAAAAATTAAAATTCCTGGAACTGAAATGAAAATAAAAAGCACAGCACAACAAAACCTCTGGGACACATTACAAACAGTCCTAAGAGAGACATTTATATTTTAAGTGCCACCATTAAAAAAACAGAAAGAGAGCAAATAAATGACTTAATTATGCAACTCAGGAATTTGGAAAAACAAGAAAAAAACCCAATTAAACCCAAATCCAATAGATGGTGAGAAGTAGCAAGTTCAGACCAAAAATTAAAGTGGAAACAAAGGAAACAGTACAAAGAATCCTTGAATTTAAGAGCTGTTTTGAGAAAGAGATAATCTAAATTAGCAGAATAAAAAATGAATAGGGAAACATTACAATAGACACCAAAGAAATTCAGAATATTATGAGGGAATACATAAAGAGGTATATTTTATAAGGTTAGAAATTATAAAAGAAATAGACAAACTTCAAGATTCATCCAAGCCACCAAAGCTATACCAAGAAGACAGAAATATTTCAAAAAGACACATAATGAGGAGGCTGAAACAGTAATAAAAAGGCTTCTGACTAAAAAAAGCCCAGGCCCAGTTGGAGTCACAGAATTCTACTAGGACTTTCAAAGGACTGAAACAGCTAAAACTTCTTAAATTACTTTTAAAAAAGTGAAACAGAAAGAGTACTTTCAAAATCCTTCTACAAAGTCAGTATCACTCTAGTACTAAAACCAGGTAAAGACATAACAAAAAAGAAAAATAAAGATAAATATTCCTGAAGATCACTGATGCAAAATGCAGTAAGATGCCTGCCAACTAAATATAGCCATATATGGAAAAAAAAACCCACTATGATCAAATTGGCTTTATCCCAGAGATGAAGGGGTAGTTTAACATACAAAAGTCAATAAATGTAATAAATCATACAAATGGACTGCAAGAAAAATTGCATGATCATCTCAATAGATAGAGAAAAGGCCTTTGACAAAATACCACACGCCTTCATGACAAAAGTACTAGAGACAGTAGAACAGAACATACCTCAACATCATAGCCAAACAAACCTGTAGCCAACATCATCCTAAATGGAGAATAACTTGACACAATCCCATTAAAATTAGGAAGGAGACAGCTGTCCACTATCCACATTACTTTTTGACACTGTACTCAAAGCACTTGCTAGAGCAGTAAGTCTACAAAATTTTAGGGTTACAAATAAGAAAGGAAGAAGTATAATTATCCATATTTGCAAATGATTTGCTATTACACATAAAGACCCAAAAATTCCTCCAGAAAACTTCTAGAAATGATAAACAATTTCACAAAGTGGTAGAATACAAAATCAGCTTACAAAACTCAGTAGCCTTTCTGTAAACCAACGATGAACATGCTAAGAAAGAAATAATGGAAACACTCCCATCCACAAGAGCTTAAAAAATATCTAGACAGAAACCTAACCAAGGAAATGAAAGACCTCTACAATGGAAACTTTAAATGTCTGAAGAAAGATATGAGTGAGACACTAGAAGATGGAAAGATCTCCCATATTCATCGGTTGGTAGAATTCATATTTTTGAAAATAATTCTGGTGAAAACAACTTAAAATTTTCATGAAATCCCAATCAAAATCCTCACAGTGTTTTTCATAGAAATAGAAAAAAGTCCTAAGATTCATATGGAATCATAAAAGACCTCAGAGGGCCAAAACAATCCTGAGCAGAAAGAACAATGTTGGAGTGATTACCACTCAGGATTTCAAGCTTATTACAGAGATGCAGTAACAAAGACAGCGTGGTGCTACAACAGGCGAGTAGATCAATGGAACAAAACTCAGACATGAATGCACATAGCTACAGCCATCTGATATTTGATAAAAATGCCAAAATGCAGACACACACCAGACAATTGGTGCTGGGGGAAAATGGATGTCCGCATGCAGCGGAATTAAACGAGGCACATATTTTCATTCTGTGCAAATTCACTCCAAATGAATCGATGATCTCATTGTCAAATCAGAAATGTTGGAATTGATAGAAGAAAACCTATACCTGCATGGTATAGGAGTGGGAAAGGACTTTCTGAGTAGAAATCTATTTGCCCAGGAATTAAGGCCAACAACTAACAAATGGAACCTCATAAAACTGAAAAGCTTCTGCATAGCAAAGGAAATAATTGAGTGATGCAGAAGCCCACAGAGCAGGATATTATCTTTGACAGCTATACATCTGATATAGTATTAATATCCAGAATATATACAGATCTCAAAAACAATAAGTCAAGAAATAATGACCCAATTAAAAATGAGCTTTGGATTGGAGCAAAGAATTCTCAAAAGAAGAAATAAAAATGGTTAAGAAATATCTAAAAAAATGTTCAACATCTTTAGCAGTTAGGAAAAGCTGACTTAACCTACTTTGAGATTCATCTTACCCTGCTTGGAATGGCAGACAAAGGACACAATCGACAAGAAATGCTGGTAATAAGAGTGTGGGGAAAGGGAATCTTCCTTTACTTTGGTGGGTTGCAAACTGGTACAGACACTATGAAAATAGGTGTGAAAAGTTATCAGGAAGCTAAAAATAGATCTAGCATATTACCTAGTTACACTACTCAACATATATTCAAAAGACTTGAAATCCCACTTCACAGGTATTTCCTGAAGCATGTTCATGGCTATTGTATTCACAATAGTTAAGAAATGAAAACAACCAAAATGTCCTTCAACTGATGAATGGTGAATGAAAATATGGTACTTATATGGTCTCAGTTAGTGTTTTCTATTTCTATGAAGAGACACCGTGACCGTGGGAACTCCTGTAAAGAAAACATTTCATTGAGGGTGGCTTGCTTACAATTTCAGAGGTTCAGTCCATTATGAGCAATGACGGGGAGCATGGCAGTGTGCAGGCAGATGTGGTGCTCGAGCTGAGAGTCCTACATCTTGCAGGCAACAGGAAATCGACTGACTGTCACACTGAGGGAAGTCTGAGAAAAAGAGACCTCAAAGTTCACCCTCACAGTGACACACTTCCTCCAACAAGGCCACAACTCCTAATAGTGTCATTCCCTTTGGGGGCTATTTTCCTTCAAACCGCATCATATATACAAAGGAATACTCTTCAGTTTTAAGGAAAATGGAATTAAGAAATTTATAGGCGAACAGATTTAATGAGAAAATATACTGAGTGGGGTGACCCAGACCCAGAAAGATAAACACCATATGTTCTTTCTTATTTATGGATTCCACCTTCAAGTGTTTAGATATATCACCTGGTGTAGCCATAGATACCAGAAGAGTAAATAGGGACAATGGTGGGGGAGATCTGGAGAGAGAAGTAATAGGAGCCAGGAGCTATGAAGGTGTAAATGAGGAAAACAGGAAAAACTCCCCTGAAGAGGAGGGAGAGAGGGCAAACAGTGATGGAGGAAGGCAGGATGAATAACACTACAAATATTCAAAAAGCAGTAGGTAATCTATTATTTTATGTTTACTTAAGTACACATATGTCAGTATATATACTGGATATATAAATTTACATTGTATTTACAATAAATCAAGTTATGCCACTTGGGGTGACAATGTTTCATCCGTAGACTATCTAATAACAACAACTAAAAATCCAGTGCCAGACACAGGAAACTTTCTCATAAGTTATTGGTTAGGGAGTTCCACAGACCTTTAAAACAGTGTAGACTATTTCCATTGCCCTTGGTTGATTCCAAGAAATTTAATCTAAGACCCTGTAGCTAAAGACAGCACATACTTGAGACAGAGGGCTTGAAGGAATCAAAATGGAACAGAAGTTTCTTCCATGAGGACTAGATCTTATAGTACCAGAATGAGCTACGGAAGCTGCCAAAGGACAAAAACAATCAGTAGTCCTCCTCTGGCTCTAAGGCCTACAAATTCAACAATGTCCAGAATGATAAAGACATTCTAAAAGGTGCAATAATGGCACCTTATATCCTGGGGTAACCAACAACTATCTAATTGTACTGTAGGCTTGCTACTAGTAAGAACTTCATGCAAAGTACTGCAAACCTACCCCACTACCCATAGCTGGTGAGGTCACAGACCCCAGAGGATAACCTACCACTGCCACTTCCCTAAACCAGTATAATTTCTAAACCAGTAGATAGTCTAAATCCTAATTTTTATGCCCACAGATAGATGTAGGTCTCCCACCTCATTGAAGAAGCTTCTTTTCTTCAGGATATGGAGACCATTACAGAAAGCCACAAGTGATGAAAATGCAGAGAACCACTCACTCCGGATTTCCTAGCCTCAACTGGTGCATCCACAACACAATCCCTACACAAAGGCTCAGGGGACATAGAGAAAGGGGAAGTGGAAAGACAGAACGAACTTGAGGACCAAGATACCTCCTGAAAGATAATGTCTTCTATATATGGCAGAGAATTTGGACCCTGAAATCTCAAAAGTATGGTTACCCAAACAAGTCCTAAACAATGACAACACAATGAACATGCTCCCCCGGATGGGGAGATCTCACAGAACTTCAGGCTGCAGAAAGGGAGAATAAATCTTCTCCAGGAATAACCCCCCTGGTAGGTTGTGGTGGTATTGTGTTCCCCAAAATATGGTGCACCCTAATAAACTTATCTGGGGTCAGAGACAGAACAGCCACTAGATACAAAGGCGAGAAAATGGTGGCATTCACACCTTTAATCCTAACCTTCTGGAGGCGTGGATCTCTGTGAGTTCAAGGCTACACTGGAAATAGCCAAGTATGGTGACTCACGCCTTTAATCCCAGAAAGTGAGCCTTTAATACCAGGGAGTGATGACAGAAAGCAGAAAGGTATATAAGGCGTGAAGTCCAGAAACTAGAAGCTTTTGGCTGGTTAAGCTTTCAGGCTTTGGAGCAGCAGTTCAGCTGAGATCCATTTGGATGAGGACTCAGAAGCTTCCAGTCTGAGGAAACAGGATCAGCTGAGAAACTGGCAAGGTGAGGTGGCTGTGGCTTGTTCTGCTTCTCTGATCTTCCAGCATTCACCCCAATAACTGGCCTCAGGTTTGATTTTATTAATAAGAACTTTTAAGATTCCTGCTACAGTAGGTTATCAAATCCCAATCACAGTCAGCCCTAAAGACATGTATATAACGATTGTGTTTGTATTATAGTATCATAACAATTACACAATAATAATTTAAAAGTAAGAAACTATAAATTTGAGAAGGAATGGGGAGTCCACAGGAGGAGGGAAGGAGGAGGGGGGAGAAATGATGTGCTTACATACGAAATGTTCCAAAAGTATATTAACTAAAAAAAAAAAATCTAATCTATAGTGGAAAATGCTAATTGGAATCTTAGGCCTTCACTGTCACACCCAGGCAATGTCTGCCACAGCCAGGTTCTTCTCACACCCTTTCCACATCGGATACCATGCCAACTTGATCCAGACCCTCCTAAAAGGTTGCCTATTTGTTATGAAGTGAGATAGCATCTTAGGGCTTCCCTCCTCAACTAGCCAGGATCTCAGCACTGGTGAAGAGCAGAGACGGGATGCTGACTCTGTCCTCTGCAGCTCAGACTATTGTCTACTTTCCTTTCTTGCCTTTCCAGTATCTCGACTTAGCTGATCCCTGGCTGAAGCTTGTCTTCTACCTGGTGTACACTGTAAGTGCTTCCCCCAAGCTCTACTTGGAGGTATTTCCTTAGTATCTGTCGCTCTAGGCTCAAGGGACCTTCAAACACTGCACTCCTGACAGGGCCTGGTACCCTACCCTCAACCTCTGAGCTGTCATTTCCAGATCCTCTGGCCCAGGCATTGAGTGACTCTTCTAAGTGTTGATGCAACCTCTCCACCCTCCAAATCTGTACTCAAACTCACAACTCACAAACCTACCTCCTCCCTTTCTCCCTCCCTCCCTTTCTCCCTCCTTACATCCCTCTCTCTCTCTCTCCCTTCCTACACCTCACTCCCCTTTGCATCTCCTCAAGTATGTTTTCATTCTTCATCACTAGTGGAACCTGTGGGTTGACCTTGTGCAGTGTTTTTGTTTTGTTTTTTTAATTCTGTTTAGGTTGAAGACCCTGATTTTCAAAATGATATGGCAGGAAACCCCCGCAAAGTCAGGCTTGAAGAAATGGAGCTGCTTGTGTGGGCAGCCCAGATCCCAGGGTGTTTATCTTCTCCCTGATGCTAAAGAACCCCTGAAACAGTATCCCAGAATCCCTATGTTCCAGGGCAAGGTGACTCTTGGGGTACCTTGCCTCTCCATTTCCTGTACTGGCCCCCACTGCACAATGTCTGGAGTTCTGAGATCATAGGCCATCACCCTTGAGCCTCAAGGGACAACTTCCATCATTTCACATAAGACTCAGAAAGATATGGAAAGGTAGTACACAGATTCAGAGGTCAGTGTCCAGGCAGAAGGGGGCTTGGGAACCTCCTGGACTTGACCTACACCTTTGGTTGTTATTTAGAAATAGATGTTGCTGTAATAAAAGTGAAAGGCTACAGAAACAAGAGGAATAGTTATCCCAAACCAAACCAAACAAAAAACTGATGACCCTCCCTCAGCCTTCCTTCCAGAAAAAAATGAGCCTGTCCTTTTCCTGTTTGGTATTGGAGATACAACTGTCTTCATGAGCTTTCCATTGCTGTGAAAAAAAAAAAATGCCTGAGAAAATCACCTTCGTGGAGGAACCATTTATTTTGATTCATGGTATTCAATCCATAATAATGGTTTCAATCCATGATAATGCAGGGACCAGGAACCGTGGGATGCTGCAAAGTTGCTTGCATCATGATGGACAGTAGGAAGAGAACGAACAGATAGAGAGGACCAAGGACAAGATACAGCCCCTAAGAGCAGATGCCCAAGGATGAATCCCCTTCATCTATGCCCTATTTCCTAAGTTTCCGTCAGCATTAGTTCATCAGCAGACTGACCTGTTGGGGTGAGAGTCCTTATGACTCGATGACTTCTAAACATCGCAACTCATAGGAACAAGCTTTCAACATATGAACCTTGGGGAGACATTTCATATTCAAATCATAATGGCAGTGCATTTGAATAAATTTTTTTAGAAATTACTTTTCCTCTTGATGATCCACTTCCCACCCAGATTGAAGGCCTGTGGAGCTCTAGAAGCATTCTAAATGCTAAGCACGTAAGCATATGTGGCAAGTGGTGACAGGGATGAGGATGTTGGAGGCACCTCGGCAGAACCATGTGACCAGATGGTGAAGGTTGCCAGCCTCTCTCAGCAACAGAATAAAATAACACTGTAGTAGGAGTTTAGGTGGACAAAAACAAGCGGGTACATATCGAGATCCACAAATTAAAAAGTATAGAACCAGGGATGGAGAGATGGCTCAGTAGTTAAGAGCACTGGCTGCTCTTCCAGAGGACCCATGTTCTATTCCCAGCATCCGCATGATAGTTAACAACCAGGCATAACTCCATTTCTAGGGATCCAATGCCCTCTTCTGGCCTCTGTGTGTAACAGACACACGTGACGTACAGACATACCCACAAGCAAAACATTTGGACACACAAAATTAAAATAAATTTAATTAAAAAATTTTGTTTATTTGATCTCTAGAAAAATTTTTAAATGATTTATTTTTTATTCTTATTTTGTGTAGTATTTTGCATGTATGTCTGTGTGAGGGTGTCAGATCCCTCTGGAACTGGAGTTGCAGACAGTTGTGAACTGCCATGTGGGTGTTGGGAATTGAACCCAGGTCCTCTCGAAGAACAACCAGTGCTCTTAACCGCTGAGCCATCTTTCTAGCCCCTCTAGAAATGGTTTTAATTGGAAATGCCTGTTCTATGAAGCTTTTGTTGGAAAGGAATATTTACAGTGCCGTGGAAAGAAACACTCAAACAAAACAAGGTAGCCAGGCCACCCCCCCCCAAAAAAATTTTTTTTTTCAAAAAGAGCTAGCAAGTACACCATGTCTCAGCTGCTGAACCATTTCTCCAGCTCCTATAGTAATACTTTGGACTCAACCAATGAGGTTGAATTCACTGATGAACGCTAAGACAAAGGTAAAGTGAGAAAGGAAGATTACAGGCTAATATTACCAACAAACAACTGATAACTGACAAACATAACATTGTATAACAAAGAGTACTTCATGACCAAGTTGACTTAACATCAGAAAACGTTAATGGCAGTTGGCTGATATGAGCAGCAAAGCACGCAGTCAAGGCATATAAGATGCTGTCGAATGGGGGCCTTTTCTTCAGTGTATAACAAGATGCCGTCTTGCACTTTGCCCTAGTAGCCATGGCAACTAGAACAGAATAATATAGTTAGTAGACAGGCCTTTGGTAGTTGGAAAGGAGCTGTTGATAATCCCTAAGGGAGGGCCAGAAGACTCTTCCCTGGGATTTTCTTTTACTTCCATCTCCAGCTGCAAGTGATGTTGGGAGATGCTAGAGTATATAAGAAGTGAGAGGTTAATTGAAACCAGGACTACATGATGCAGCTCTCGTGAGATTGCTGTGCATGATAGGTGGGGCTTGGTGATGCAACTCTTCTGTGTTCATAGTCTCTTCTGAAGGTAGACGTTCACCCATGCTCTGTAAGAAAGCCCTCCAAACTCACTGGCCTCATCAAGTTGGGCTTTGATGAAATTGTACTCTGGCTTGTTGTGGGTGCCCATCAGGGTGACTGGACATTGGCTGTGTGTATTGAGAAAAAGTTAACACAGCAAGGTCTCTGAGTCCAATTCTCCAGTATCAGCAGTGAAACACAAAATAAATAACCAGACCAATGTTACTGACTACTCAACAGTGTGAAGGGGATAATCAACACAACTCAATATTTGGAGAAGAAACATTTAGTGATAATGAATGACTTATGAGAAAGACACCAAATGTTGAGCTTCTGTCTCCACATACAAACATGTATACATACAGGCACATGTGCAAACACATACAGGAACACATAAGATATCTACTGGTCCTATATAAAAATATAATATAAATAATATATTTAGTAGTAGAGTAGTAGAAGTATTAACTGTAAAATAATGAACATGACAAGAGCAATCATTGTGAGTATTTTTATCATATAGATATCTAAGAAGTACGATACAAAAGAAAAGAAAGGGGAGATGTGTGGGTGAGAACAAAAGAAAGCACTATGTGAAGGAATTACGAATGCTTGCACAGGAAAATGCAAAGGGGATGTTCAGATACATGAAAATGCAAAGGGGGATTCCAGGACAAGTAAGAGTAAGGCTGTCCTTATTTATCCTTGAAGAAACTTATGTATCAGCCCACAGAGTGACAGTGCCTGTCTGTCTCCGGAAACAGCTGCAAGAGGAGAGCAGGCACTTGGATCACTATTTCCAGATGTTGGACCACAGGCATATTGTCCCATGAGAAAGGAAGTGAGGCTAGGGGGTAAAACCTAGATTCCTTAAATTACTGCCTATTCCCAATAAAACATTCAGAGTTCCATTCAAGATGGGGATGCAGGTGAACTTGTGTCATGAAATTTTCTTCCCCTTGGGGAGATGGGATGCAGTGTCTATTTACCTCAGAGAGAGAACTGAGAACACACCAAAGTAACAGTTATACCAAAGTCCAGTTTGTTGAATCAATGAGTTTATTGGGGTTACTTACAGGGGTGTGAATGAGAGGTTACTCACAGGACAGGGATGACTCAAAGACAGTTACATCAGTACCTGGAAAGGCCAGCTCAATATGGGTGATGACTCATGAAAGCTGAATCTCTACATGACATACAGGCTGCTCAAGAAGTTAGAGAATCTCTTCCAGACATTGTTTACTGCTTCTATAACCTTGGGAGAGCTGCCCTGTGGATCTGTAAATTTAGCTTTTTAAGACCTGTGAAACTTGTTTACTTTCCAAGTCTCAGGACCCTCCTCCTCCTTCCTGGAGACAGTTTTTCAGTTCAGAACTTCCTGAGCCTCCGAGAGCCTCCCCAAAGGATGGGATATTTCAATGTATAAGAAATTGCTACACAACACTCTACTTGCTCCAGCTCTTGGGTTCTTTCTGACTTCCTCTTCTGCACTGTTCCCTCAGCCTTACTGAGATGATATAGATGCTCATGTGTAAAGCATTGGGTCACTGTGCTGCTCTAGCAGTCACTTCTTAGGAGCATTACCAGTGGTTCTGAGTCTGTACTACCTACCATCCAGTACAAAAAGAAGCTTCTTTTCATAACTGGTTGAGGCTGATAGCCTCAACTATCTGTGGGCACCAGAACAAATGTTTAGAAGTCAGTTTGACAGGCACATCATATCAATTTAACAGAACAACAGCAGCGGCTTCTGTTGTGAAGCAGGGGTGTGATTTCATGAGAGTCCTTGAATGGAGACTCAGAGGCACCTCAAGAATGAATCTAGTCTTTCACAGCTGCAAGGGAGATCCAGCCTCTAAGGACTGAAGCCTTTCTCTTTGCCCAGGGCATTTTTAATTTTTCTCCATATTTATACTTTAGCCAGTTGATTTCTATATGTTCAAAACAATGTGAAAGAAGCTTCCAAAAATACAATGCCAAGTGCAAATTTCTCAATTCAACAGGTACAGCAGTTTTTTCGGGTTTCCCCGAACCGGTTTTGCATAGGCTTTGTAGCTTTGGGAGACTCTCAGACAAGATTCACGTAGGGCAACAAGAGAAACAAAGGGTATCTGCTGAACAAAAGATGGATTAGGGCTGGGTGCTACTCTTGGGAGTCATGCCAGGTATAGCCCAGTGGGAATGCTGGCCACAGACTTTCCTACTGGGGCCTATGATGTCCCTAGCAATAGATTTTTCTCCTGGCTTACAGTACCTGACATAAAATCCCCCCTGTGTATCAGGGTTTAAGCATAATTATAAAGCTGTTGGTTGTATCCATCCTGGCAATGCCACTATTGCCCCTCAGTTCTCATTTGGTTTTGTTTTATAAAGAATGACTAGCCAATTCTAATGTTCACTTGGATATTCAAAGGGCCTAGTACAGTAACTATTAGAACTACTTTTAAGATGAAGAACACATTTGGATTTAAACTGTATTAAAAAAAAAGCCGTTCTAGTCAAGGTAACATCATGTATTGTCATAAAGTTAGACAACTAGATCAATAGAACAGTTCAGTTTTGACACAGACCCATTTGTACAATTACAGCTGATTTTTTTTGACAAAGTGCAAATTCAATGAGTATAGAAATGGTAGTATTTCCAATAAATACTGCTGTAAAAATTCAATATCTACTTATACAACATAGTTTTGATTTATCCTGGCAACTGAAATGCAAAACCTAAACTATAAATCTTTGTACAAAGACACAAAGATCTAGGGGGAGACTTTGCAGCCTAATATTAGGAGATAATTGATTACATGTAGTAACCAGCTGGGTAGCAATGAAGACAGTCTAAAGAGAAGCTTGTACTTCCTTTGGTTATCAGATTATTGAAACTATTTCCCTGGGCATTCCATGCTGGGAGAAGGAATGGCTGAAGCCTGGGCCAGCAGATGAGGAACTTGTCTCCCAGAAAGAACTTTGGAACTTGCCACATGACTTTGCAAGAGACCTTAAAACTGAGACAATGATCAATGTTGGGCAGGACCATGGCTTTACCAGGACTGCTTAGCTATGCATACCTTTAGCCCTCCATCTAAACCTAAACCTCATGTCAGGGCTCTGAAGATGGACTTCCAGGTCATTGGACCTCTTTGTTCCTATTTCCAATGTGGCCACATTGATTAAACCTCCTTTTACTGCTTGTCACTATTAATTTGTCTCTTTAATTGGCTTATTGGGGATGTGTGGCTGAGCCTGGCTTATTAGGGTTGCCAGGGCCCAGGCTCTGATCTTCATGGCTTTTGTGACAACATGACACTAAAGGAATTGCTGGAAAAAAACAAGAAACAACTGCTAATGAAATCTCATCGAAGTGAAAAGTGTATGCTCTTGAAAAGACTCGCCATGACATGAAGAAAGAGACTAGGAGGAAATATTTGATTATACCCGATAAAAACCTTGCATGAAAATTTACAAAGAACACCCCAAGGTCAACAACAAGAAAATAAACCATCCAAAAATAAAATACCAGAAGACTAGAGCATTCATTTTCCCAAGTAAAATGTGCAAATAGGAACTCAAATTCCACTAATTAGTGGGCAAGTGCAAAGTACTGCCATGGTGAATGCGAGCTTACACCCCAAACTCTGGAGTCTAATCAAAGGGCTAGCTTCCAGGGGAGTCTTCAATAGTTCCTTCGTGACAACTTTCATCAAGTTAAGCCTGGTATCCTAGTTACTGGTCTCCCAGTCTCTAGACCATGGAAAGACAGTCACACCTGTGGTCCTAAAGCAGCTGTGTGGCTTGCTGGGGCCAGGGTAGGCAGTAAGGACTCTGGTTTCTAAGTGTCTGTGTGCTGGTTGGTGGATACTGACTTGGACTACAGAGATGTGGGCACTCACTTTTGCAGACCCCATTACCAGTGCTGCCGTGTCCTCTGGATAAGATGATTTGGAGGAATTTAAAGACTCAACACTGTCTTTCCTCATTGGAAGGCAATCTTTGGAAGTCTGGTATATTCAATGGTACCAAGAGATACAAGGGTAATTTAGAAAGTTGTTGACCATGCACATGGAAAGGAAAAGGACTTGTAGAGATCTGCAAAGACCTTAAAATTTCTATATCACCATGGTCTCTGGCCCAGAGATGACACAGAATAGTTAACAGAATAACAAACCATGGAGAAAAGATGCAGAGTTTGGAATTTGCCCAGCTAGTTTTTGGTCTTGCTTTGGTCCAGTATTTTCTCACTATGCTCCCTTCCTCACGTTTTGGAATGGTAATGTATATCCTGTACCATTATATGTTGGAAGTATGAGATCTGTTTTTGATTTTGACTTTATAGGGGATTCCAGTTAAGAAACTGCCATGAATTTCAGAAGAGACTTTGAACTTTTAAACATGTTTGAGACTGTGATAGACTATGGGGGACTTTTGAAGTTGGACTGAATGCATTTTTTGCATTATGATATGGCTACCAGCCTTTGGGGGCCAGGGAGTAGAATGTGGTGGTTTGAAGGAAAATGATCCCCAAAGAGAGTGGCACTATTAGGAGGTGTGGCTTTGTTGGAGTGGGTGGCCTTGTTGAAGGAAGAGTGTCACTGTGGAGGTGGGCTTTGAGGTCTCATATATGCTCAAGCCATATCCAGTGTCTCAGACCACTTCCTGTTGCCGTTGCCTGCCTATCAAGATGTAGAACTCTCAGCTCCTTCCCCAGCACCATGTCTGCCTGCATGCCTCCATGTCCCACCATGATGATAATGAACTGAACCTCTGGAACTGTAGGCTACTCCATTAAATGTTTTCCTTTATAAGAGTTACTGTGGTCATGTTGTCTCTGCACAGCAATAGAACACAGACTAAGATATCCATCATGGCATAGTGGGGGTATGACAGCAAACAGCAGGCATGGCAGAAGAAAAACTGAGAACTTGCCTGCAACAGCAAGCATGAGCAGAGAGCATGAGCAGGAAGTACGAGGAGACTGTACATTTAAAGCCCACCCCCAGCAGCACACTTCCTCCAGCAAGTCCACACCTCTTAAACCTCCCCCAATAGCACCACAAATGGTTCCAAGTTGTTCAAATGCCTGAACTTAGAGGAGGGTCATTTCTTATTCAAACCACCACAGTTACCATGTTATAAAATTATAATATCCGGTTCTCACAAAGTAAACAGAGAAGGGAAAATGAGTCAATAAAATATGTCACTGAGAGACAAGCAAGAGAGGTGAGGATGGGTAGGGGCAGAGGCAAACACAAGCAATGTGCAATCATGTATTTGCATGACAGTATTATTATGAACCTATGCTTGTATGCTAAATAAGAAAGTCAGCTGAGACGGGAAGATCACCTTTAGTTACAAACCTGCTTAGCCTGCATAATGATTTCCAGGCTAGCCTGGGTTACAGACTAAGACTCTTTCTCAAAAGAACCAAAAACAGAGCTGGTAAGATGACTCCATAGTTAAAGCTCTTCCCAGGCATGCAGAGGGACTAGAATTTGGGTCCCCAGAATCCTTATAAATGCCAGGTGGGTGAAGCAGTCTCCTTGTAAGTCCAGCCTTGGAAGGTGGAAATGGGATACCCAGAGCAAGCTGACCAGGGAGAATAACTGTGATGGCCGTTCTTGGTTGTTAACGTGACCACATCTGGAATTAACTGAAACCCAAGCATTTGCGAGGGATTTTTTCCCCCTAATTAAATCATTTGAAGTGGAAATTCACACTTTTTTGTTTGTTTGTTTGTTTTTCAAGACAGCCCTGGCTGTCCTGGAATTAGCTCTGTAGATCTGGCTGACCTTGAACTCACAGAGCTCCACCTGCCTCTGCCTTCCGAGTGCTGGGATTAAAAGCATGCGCCACCACCGCCCAGCTGAAAGTCACACTTTTAATCTGGATCTTTTGAGGTGGAAAGATCCACCTTTAATCTGGGCCACACCTTCTGCTGGCAGCCTATATAAAAACACAGAAGAAGGAAGCTTGCTCTCTTTGTCTGCTTACCCTTGCCTTGCTGGCAAGTCCATTCCTTCGCTGGCATTAGAGCCTAGTTCTTCAGGATTCCAGCATGTACTGAAGACATCCAGACTCATGGACTGAACAACTACTGGATTCTTGGACCTTCCATTGGTAGACAGCCATTGTTGAACTAGCTGCACCACAGCCTGTAAGCCCCCCCCTGACCTCCAGTCACTCAGCGTGCAAATTGCTGCCTATGGACATATTTATAAAATGCTGGTACCCAAGTCCACCTCAGAAATGCCTTTTAGGTGGCCTGTGAGGTAGTAGGCATCTGAATTTCTAAAGTTCCTGGCAATTCTACTGGGAACCAGAGTTTAGAGACCTGCCCTCCAGACTCCAGAACCATAGGTCTGGCAGGAACTGCCTCTTCAGTTTCTCCCATCTACTGCCCTCCACTTCTCCTGGGAGCCTGAGCTGGGTTCCCTTGGTCCCACATGGGCACAGAATGCCTGCTCTTTTCTATCCCTTGAAGAGAATTGCAGCTCATCTTTCAGATCTGCTTTCTTCTAGAAGCCTTCTTCTGGCCACATGAGCCCCTTTGGTTCGCTGGTGGTTGAAGTGGTTGGTGTTTTCTGCAAACTCGCTCACAGTGTGTGCTGTAGGCCTTTGACCTAAAGCATAGAGAGCAGAAAACAGAACGCAAGCCCGGGAGCTCATGAGCTAACCGGAACTTGTGCTGGGATCGACACTGGGTCGCCGCACTGAAACTTCACTAACAGGACTAGAGTGTGACGTGCTTGTGCTGCGGTTTTTCTCTTTTATACTTTATATGTAACTGTATTAGCATATATTAATTATAAACAACAATGGCCTTCATTGCAATGTTTTCACACATGTATAGAATGTACTTTGATCATAGCCACCCCCTGCTAGTCCCCCCTGACCCCGCCCTCTCACACTCATCCCCCTTCTCTTCCCAGTCAGTCCCCTCTACTTCCATCTCTCTATGCTTTTGCTGAGCCATGAGTTTAATCAGTGCTATTACAATCATGTGCAGTTTTTCTTTAAAAAATTAGTATGGATGTTCTCCCTGATGAAAGCTCATGATTTGCTAACATGTTAGTCCTTCCTAATTAAAAACTAGCTGATGTTCTATACAATAAATGAAACATATATTTTGCTAAGGATATTCGTAAATTCAGGCTCTATCTCATGAAATCTGCATTGTGGCTCTTGGGGCATCAGGGTTCTTCTGTTTCTGTTACTAGTTTCCATAGGACCCATTGTCTCATTTCTTTTCACCATGAATTAACTTCATTCTTAATAGTCGTCCTTAATGATTTCCTCTGTTGTTTGCTTTGCTTTGCTTTGAGGCAGGGCCTTCATGCATCACTACGTAGCCAAGGATGATCTTGAACTTCTGACCTTCCTGCCTGCAACTCCACATGCTGATTGTAGGTGTCAGATAACAAAAATGTCTTATTATCACATCATGTTTACCAGTTGCTGGGGATCATATTTAGGGCCTTGTGAATGCAAGGCAATCACCCTACCGCTGTGTACCCTCCCCTGGCTCATCTAACAATTTCTTGATCAATATGGAAAGCAGAGTGTATTTCAGGTTTCATAACAAACATTAGGAAGCAACTGTTGTTGTAGAGTATCGACTGTGGACATGAGTTTAAGCCAATAGAAAGTCTTTATTAGCCAGTTGGCGACTACACTGGGTGTTTGGGACCTCAGTGTAGCCCTGAGCCTTTCTCAGGGTGAGATTTTTAAGCTCAAAAACCATGTTCTAGGTTGACACATCTCACTTAGCAAGAATGGTTAGCCAGAAGCAGAGCTACAGAGGCCCAAAAGCAAAGTTACTACTTTTAGTGACTTTCTCAGAACTGTGGATTAGGTCTTTGTTTTCATTTCAGCGATGGTGCTGTCTAAGTGCTAAGTTTTATGGCCTGAATGGTACTTCCATCATGGAGTCAGGTGTGCTAAAGTCTGGGGCCTGCTAAGGTCTGGGGCCCTGTTAGACGGTCACTTCCATTGTATCATTAAGAATGATGAGGATCAGAAAAGTTAACTAGAGGGTAGAAATAAAAAATAAACGAATAAAGAAAAAAATCAGTGGAAATCACACAGGTTTGCAGAGTGGGTCTGAGATACAGACCCCAGGTATGGTTGGTTCCAAAGCTTTCATATCATTCTATTTTGCTTCTAAGTTTTAACTACTGTTGATGACAATTCCTACTCATTGCTGCTTTTAAAAGAAGACAAAGGGAAAGGCTCTTTGGAGACAGTTAATCTACCACAGAAAACTGACCTGAGAAACATACAGCACAGTGTGAGGATTAGTCGTGGTTGTTAGCTTGACTGAATCTGGAATCAACTAAGAGAGCGCCTGTAGACAGGTCTATGAAGGCATTTCCTGGCAAGATTAACTGAGGAGTAAAGACTGTTCCTCACAGTGGGTAGCAACTTCTGGAAGCGACCTAGAAGTAAAGAGGTTTGAGGGGGGAAACAAGGTTGCTTTTGCCTGCTTGCGTTTGTTTTCTGCTTCTGAATGCATCTGCTCTGCTGCTGCTGCTACTCCATCCTTCAGTGGCATCCGGTCCAGCTTTCTCAACCTTCTATGTGGACTAAAGACCAGAAATCCCATGTTCAGAAATCCACCAGGCCCCCAGTACCTGACTGACGCCACAAAAGCATTCAGCATGGCGGCCTGAACTCGGTTCCAATTCTTTCCACATAGATGACCACCGTTGGACTACCCAGCCTGTTCTGTGTGAACCAATCTACTAAATTCTCTTTTCTAATATATGTATGTGAGAGCATGGGACAGGTCCTTCACTGTCACATCCCTCCCATATATATGTTGTCCCCGCCTGTGTCTGCTAGACATGGTGGGGGTTTTCAGAGACAGTGAGTGACACGTCTGAGATTCGGCTGATGGCAGACACAGGAAGCAGAGGGAGGAGCAGGCCCCGTCCTGGCTCTTGAACTCTGGGTTTCAACGGTTTCTCTGACGCTGTCTTAATAACGTCCCCTGATTTCCTTGTCAGAGTTAGCATCCTTCCTTTTGTATTCGTGAGAATACACCAGTCCTTTCATCTCTAGAGCAAGGGTACCTGCCTGCTGGTAGCAGACTATTTCCCTTGCTGGAGAATGGATTACTAAACGGCTCCCTTTTAATGAATGAGAAATGCCCACATGGCCGTGGAGAAGTCAGAACCAGCACCCTAGCTGCTTTTACTTCATCGCTCACCCATCTCTCAAAAGTCAGTGTCGTGAAGCAAGAGTCTGTCCCGGATCCCCAGGCAGGCACCTGCTGCCTACACTGGTTCCTAGTAGGCTCATCTGTGACCCCAGCTTCTGTGCAGTCATGTCTTGTGTCTGCCTGTAGCCTTCCCCCATCATCCAGTGCTGTGAAAGAAAGGATCCAGGGCATGAGACGGCTCCCTTCCACCAGGGAGCTCAAGGCCTTCTCTTTTCCTCCTTATGGGAAATGTGGCTTCCAGTCTCTCCCCATCTAACTTCCCTTATCTTTGTCTCCTTCAAGCTCTTCTTTCTGGATGGTCTCCTTGAAACTGATAATTATTATTATTGTTGTTGTTGGCCAGGTTGCACGGAATCTACTGTCTCCCATTTGCTTTTACCAGATTCCTACTCCTGGGGCCCACGGGACAGAACTGTTGGATTGTCACCTCTTCCATGGTTGTGTTTGGAAAGTGAAGATCTAGAGGAACCAGGGTGTGGTGAGGGGGCAGGTCCGCGAGTGTTGAGGTACCTGTGGACACTATGGGTAGGAAAGGAAAGAATCAAGGCTATAGCTGGAGGTAAGTGGATATCCTGGCCAACCTAGAGCTGGTGTTTGAAGAGCCAACCACTGAGCTGACAGGTCCTAAGATCGGTGACTGTGCTCTGAGGAGGCAGGAAAGCAGGGCTGTAATATGAATCTTAAAAGGTCTTATTAATAAAAACACACAGAGCCAAATGTTGGGGTGAATGCTGAAAGATCAGAGAAACAGAACAAGCCACAGCTAACCTCACCTTGCCAACTTCTCAAACTGGAAGCCTCTGAGTCCTCATCCGAATTGATTTCAGCTGAACTGCTGCTAAAAGCCTAAAAGCTTAAAAAGCTCTAGTTCCTGGTTTCCACACCTTATATACCTTTCTGCTTCCTGCCATCACTTCCTGGGATTAAAGGTGTGTGCCACCATGCCTGGCTCAGTTTCCAGTGTGGCCTTGAAATCACAGAGATCTGGATGGATCTCTGCTTCTGGAATGCTAGGATTAAAGGAGTGTGCTACCACTGCCTAACCTCTATGCATAATATAGTGGCTGTTCTGTTCTCTGACACCTAGATAAGTTTATTGGGGTGCCCAATATATCAACCACACAGGACTCAGTCTTCCAGTTCCATAGTGATTTGTGTACCACACTCTACTTTCTAATTGCATCTAGAATTCCAGTTGGAAGTTTTCTGTAGTACATGGAAGGGTAGAAATGTTACAGCTAGGGATGAAGGGGTTCTATGGGAATGTCAGCTCAGAATGCTAACCTTGGAATATAATTCTATTTTGGAGAGTGGGAGGGAAAAACACATTTTTTTTTGGAACAATGACAGTCACAGTTCATACTGTGTATTATCAAAATTCCCATTAATGAGTCATGGAAGAAAGGAGGGAAGAAGAGGAAGCCCTGAGGAATGTCCTTCATAGGCTCATGTGTTTGAACACTTGGTCCCTAGGTTGGTGGTGCTATTTGGGAAGGCTGTGGAACCTTTGGAGGAAGAGGCTCGATGGAGGGAGCACATCACTGGAAGTGGGGCTTCAGTTCCTTTGGCTGGCCCACTTTCTGTTCTCCTTTTGCTCTGAGACTGCCCACACGGCGTGACAAGCTGGCCTCATGCGTCTGTCACCGCGCCTTCCCTGCAGTGATGGGCTGTGTCCTTTTAGAACTGTGCACCAAAATAAGCCCTTTCTTCCTTAAGCCACTTCTGTCAGGATATTTTACTGCAGCCACAGAGAAGTATTTCATAGAGGGATATTGGTTCAGGGGCATGACTGAGTAGAAATAAGACGGCAGATGTAGGCGGGAGTTTCTCTCCTGCCTGCCTGTTCCCAAATACCCAGCAGCTGCTTCTTAAATAAGTGACTCAGAGGCTTAATATTACTTATAAATGCTCAGCCAATAGCTCAGGTTTATTATTAACTATCTCTTACACTTAAATTAACCCATAATCCTTATGTACGTTTAGCCACATGACTTGGTACCTTTTCTCAGTGCGGCATTCTCATCTTGCTTCCTCTGCATCTGGCTGGCGACTCCTGACTCTGCCTTTCCTCTTCCCCTAGTCTGGCCGCTTCACTTACACTTCTTGCCTGGCTACTGGCCAATCAGTATTTTATTAAACCAATTTGAGTGACAAATATTTACAGTGTTCAAGAGCATTATTCCACAGCAGACAGAAATATGGAAGGGGGTGCCTTCACAGTTATCACCACCACTACCACCACCATCATCATCTAGTGATGTAATAACCCACTATTGCATTCTAAACAAGAAACTAGGCTGAAAGGGAACTGGCCGCTTTTATTACCCAAGACCATTGCTGTTAGATTGGGATTGATTAAAGTTATATGAGAATACATGGAGGGCAGTAGTCTCAAGCAGATCGCCCTTTACTAGAACAATGTATCACATCAGTCAGGACGAGGGAGTGGGGACTGTGTGCCAAGGTGCAGGGGCCTTGGGGGTTTTGTAGGATAGAAACAGGAACTACCGGGGTGGACATTTTTACCTGTAGGTTTGTTCTTTGTAGTCTCAGAGCCGAGACACGCCAGTGGACATTTTCCCATGTGTTGCCCTTCTTGTCAAGTGTCTCCCAGTGCCTGACTACCTGCAGATGTTTTAGTTACTGTGTTGACTTTCTTGTCAGGCAGATGCTCTGATCAGTATACTAAGTCAGAAGTTTCTCACTTCATTTCAGGCTCTGTTTTAGGTTATGAATCCTTTATTCCAGACCCTGAAAGCATAAAGTAGAAACTAGAAGCAGTATTCATCTGGCTTCTTTCTGTAGAGTTGGGTCACAGCCGGGAGTTTTTAGGGTCTGTCCTCAGCATCTAAGGGTCAAAAGTTGGGGTGACTTCATGGAGCAGGAGGAATATTTTAATTTGATAGGGTGAGGTGGATTGTGTGACTGCTGTCATGTGCTCGTGGAGAAACCTTTGAAAACAGTTCACTAGACAGCGGAGTAAAGTGAGTAAGGAAAGTCCAAAGCTTAGAGGACCTAGTGGGAGTGTCCATTGTCTTAATGTGGACCTGGTGATGGCAGTGATCTGATCCAGGAGGAACCTCTGTAAAAAGTTTGAAAGACAGGGTGAAAACCTAAGTATGAAGACAATAAGGAAGAAAGGAATGACTACAGATGTCAGAGTGGGAGGAAACCATAAGCCCATCCATAAAAGGGGGCTTGATTTTTATTTGTTTTTATTTTTATTTTTTATTTTTGGCACGGCTTTTCAGTCTTTGGACCTGATCTCAAACCATTTTGGATTTGTTGGTATGGAAGTAGCCTTGTTCCTGGAAAAGCACACAAATCCCACCACTAGCAGCAGTCAGGAGATCTAGTCCTTTTTAGTACCACAGTCACCAAAGAACCGAGTTGGTCCTGATGGAAGTTAAGCAGATCTGAAGGTTTTTAAGGTTTTCTGAGAGTTGCTGAGACAGAGAAGTTAACTGGTGCAAAGAAGCCCCCAGTCCAGCTGCTTTGGTTCTGAGACCCGAAACATGCCCAGAGTGGAAGAAAAGGGATGAGATCCATGGCCCCTTAGTCTCTTTTCAGAGGTTACTTAAACGGCTATTAGGGGGCTCAGACTGCCCTAGTGGCTTTGGAGTCGCCAGAAGGGTGGGTGTAGAGTAGGCAGCATTTAGAGAGCCTCACAGGAGGGTCAGTCTAGGGGGCCGTGATAAACAACAGGTGACAGAGATCCAGAACAGAAGACAGCTGCGTGATGACACTCCCTAACACCCTTAGAGAGTGTTATGGAGTGCGACAGCATTCATAACACACAAAATGTGAGACCAGCAGGACTGTGGTGGTAATTCTTACTGAGAGTGTAGTTAGGAAAACAGTTGGGGCAGCTTTGACCTTATTAGAGGATGAGAACAGGCAAGAAAACCATTTGAAGAACCCTTGGCAAGCTTTGCCATAGGTGTTAGGAAGACTGATGGTCTTGACATTGTTGTTGTGAGGCCGTTTTTTTTGGCTAAAGAGCTCTAGACCCATCTCATTAGTCGGCAGAAATTCGGAATTGGCCACTGGGTATTTTCTGCTACAACTTTGTTAGGAACATTAATAGGCAAAGTTAATGAAAGAAAAATCAACATCATGATTAACATAATTTTTGTTTAGTAAAGTGAAATGTAATTGTACAACTGGCTGGACCATGGACCAGAGCCCTTAGAAGGGTAAGGTAACCATGTAATCAGCTGTTTGTTACATCAGACTCTTGCATAAGGAACAAGCACCTGGAAGCTTTGTAAAATAAGACAGTTAAAGTCAGCACCTAATTGGCAATTTAAAAGAGAAATAGAATACCAGTGGGTCCTTTTTATAGGATTGTCTAGCAACATCCCAAGGACAACTATTGGGTGTCCTGAGTAAATTTCCAAACCTGTGAGTTTGATGGCATCGTATCTAGCAGCCTCCTCTAATCAGGGGACATGGATGGTCAGGGTGCAGAAGGGCCCATTACAGATATGAGGAATGCCCTTCCAGAAAGAATCGGCAAGCACAGCTTTTAGATTTGGCATCAACATCTAAGAGGATAGGCTTGCTTTCTCATCTATGGATAGACACAGCAGTGCTAATATAAGCCAAAGTCTTGTCTGATATTTGGGCGAACACACACACACACACACACACACACACACACACACACACACACACA
>CABHPQ010162526.1:0-32504 GCA_902168405.1 Peromyscus aztecus
CCTCCTCCTCCACTATCACCTCCTCCTCCACCATATCACCTCCTCCTCCAGTATCACCCCCTCCTCCTTCTCCTCTTTCTCTTTCTCCTCTTCTTACCCTCTCCTTCTCTTCCTCCTCATTATTTTTTTATATTTTTGTTGAGACAAGGTCATGCCATGTAGCCATAGCTGGACTGGAACTCACAGAGATCCACCTGCCTCTGCCTACAGAGTGCTGAGTTTAAAGGCGTATGCCACCACCTGCCTACATATCTTCATTACAGACCCGACCAAGCTCTGCCCCCACCAGAGATGGATGGATCAAAAAATCAGGCTCATTATGAAATGTTATTGAAACCTTTACAGAAAACAAAAGTCCAGTGAACATAAACTACCAGTGATTCCATCACTTTGTCGTCTTTCACAGTCTCAGAAATCTCCTTCATTCTTCCTTCGTGGCCATATCCATTGGTGCATGTTTATATTCTGTACTGCCTTCTTCTCTTAAACTTGTTTCTATATCTTGCTATAGCCTAGTTATTTTTAGTAGTTAAGACAAATTAATGAAATTAATTTACTCTACTTTGCTTAAACATTCCTCAATTGTTGGACATCGGTAGTGTTTAATTTTTCAGGATTAGGGAAAAACTGTTACTTGAAACATTTTTTTAATCAGTGTTGCCTTTTTTATTCTTTTTGATCATCCCCTTGGAATGTTAAATTACCAAGTCAAAGGGCATAAAAAATTTAAATAGGTTTGTTATATAGTGGCAGAGAGTTTTCCAGAAAAACAGTGGCCCAGTGTGAATTACCACCCACAGTGATGGGTGTGCTTGTTTTCATTATAGCTTCTGACAGAACAGGGGCTACAATAAGAAAGTAGTCTAACTATTTTACATTATTAAAGTTAGACTATTTTACATGATTAAATTTTTATGTTTAACATTAGTTTCTGGAAATTATTTGTTGACTCGCTTGGCTCCTCTTAGTGAAAATGTTAGAATAAGACTAAGTTTGGATTAGACTGCACAGGACTAGAATCTCTCTCCTTTAGCCTGCTTAGCTACAAATTGATGACGTAAACAGGTAATCCCAGAAGGAAAATGCCCCAGGTTGGTCTTGTCTCAGTTATCTTTAAGGAATAAGCTTTTATTCTGGGAGTGTAGATTTTTTTTCCTCTTCAGGGCTTGACTTGAATTAAAAGCTCAAGTATATTCAAACATAGGGCTCCTGTGGAAACAAGACACATTGTCACACCAGTATGTCACCTGTTCATTCTTGTTCCAACCCCATAACTAATGAGACTGCCAGACTGCCACAGGACATTTCCTAGCAGACCATAAAGTCTGTCAATACTGTCTTTTCTGCTGACTCCTGGCTTCCCAGAGCCCAGTCCAGTGCCTGACACTTGTGAGGCACCTGATGAACAGTTATTAATAAAAGAAGGCAAATAAGGCTGGGAAGCACTTCCTATGCAGTCACAAGGATCTGAGTTCCAACCCAGAACCCACAGAAAAAGCTGGGCATGGTGACACACGCTTGTAGTAATCTTAGTTCTGGGAAAGGAGACAGAAGAGGTCCTTAGGGTTTGACGGCCAGCCAGGCTAGCATAAATGGAGCACTCCAGGCCAGTGAACAATGACTGTCTCAAGGAACAAGGTAGACAATGTCTTCATGAATGCCTGATGTCCAAAGAAGCCAGAGGAGGACATTGGAACCCTGGGAATTGGGGTCACAGACAGTTGTGAGCTGCCACGTGGGTGCTGAGAATTGAACCTGTGTGCTCTGGCAGAGAAGTCCATGCTCTTAACCACTGAGCCGTGTCTCCAACCCCTCTCAAGACAGTGGGTTTTTAGAGAATCTTATAATGCACGGATTTCTGAGAATTTGGTCTCTGGTGCAGATGTGTGAGATGCCAGTGAACACCCCAGAAAACCCCTGGAAGGTGAGTCCCAAAGAAGAAAGAGAGCGGAAAGACCTGAGGAACACCCACCTTGTGTTCAGCATCGACCCCAAAGGTTGTGAAGATGTGGATGACACGCTCTCAGTCAGAACCTTGAGTAATGGCAACCTGGAGCTCGGGGTCCATATTGCCGACGTCACGCACTTTGTGGCCCCCAACTCTTACACTGATGTCGAGGCTAGAACAAGGTAACCCTGTTTATCGGGAGTCATCAGAGCAGTGGTGTGTGTGTGTTTGTATCTGTGCTAGTTTCAGATGGTCAACATCTCCTGTTTGGGTAGTTCTGGAAATCTTTTCTGGATTTTCCTGAACTCCCCCCACTTCAGGAAAATAGTCCCGTGATCAGCTTGTGTCCTTTCTTAACCTTTTACTCTGTACTTTCACTAAAATGAGTGACTTTTCACATGTAATACGGTATTCTATATCGATGCTAGATCATTATGCTCCCGTTTTTCTCAGACAACCAAGATTCATGTCACTTTTACTTTCTACATCAGTGGAAGAATATTCAGCCAAAGCAGTGTGACTTGGTCAAGTGGGCACACGGGAACTATTTAATTAGGCAGCCGCTATGCTTTATGAGGAGCAGTAGCCCCAGGGGAATGCAAGCCTGGTCTCGGCTGTTTACCTCCAGCAGCCCACACAGTCAGCAGTTCTGCTGCATGCTGAAGGTCAGTCACCCCACACGTGTCGTTCCAGGGCCACCACTTACTACCTAGCAGATCGCCGCTATGACATGCTGCCCTCCATCCTGAGTGCAGATCTCTGCTCTCTCCTGGGAGGCGTTGACAGGTGAGTCTGATTTTCACCTTCACAGCTGTCCCCGCCCTCCCGCTCTGTTTCTTCCTCAGCCTTCCAGTGTGCCGTCCCTACCACTCCACGCCCTACCCTCTGCTTCCTGTCTCCTCTGCTCCCTATTTCCTTCTCTCCTTCCATATGTGGTTTCAGGCAGCTCTGTTTTTCCAGTCTCCTCCTTTCTTTCTGTTCTCCTGATGTTAGCTTTCTGAAGTAGGCCCCAGGCTGAGGAGAATGCAGTACACTCCCAAGTAGATGCTGTTCTTTAGAAGACACTTGAGCTTAGGGAGTTTGAGTTATCAGTGAATACATAATTAGACAGTCTAAAATTAGTAAGTTCCAAAGATGGAATAAAGGCTCCTTCCTATTATTTTCTCCTCAGGTACTGATTTCTTGAATATTTTTCTAGATTTAATGCAAATATGGATGAGTAATTTTTAATTTTTTTAAGATTTATTTATTTATTATGTATACAGTGTTCTGCCTACATATAGGCCTATACTCCAGAAGAGGACACCAGATCTCTTTATAGCTGTTTGTGATCTACCATTTGGGTGCTGGGAATTGGACTCAGGACCTCTAGAAGAGCAGCCGGTGCTCTTAACCTCTGAGCCATCTCTCCAACGCCTGTAATTTTTATTTTTTATAAAAATACTAACATACCATAAATATAAAGAGCAGACTCCCATTCTAGGGGTGCTAGCCTTCCTGAGCAAACTGCTTCTGTTTCTAATAAATATATATATGTAGAAGAGAGCATGTATATGTCTGTGTGTGCCATTTGTATATAATGTATTTTATACACACATGCTATTCAGCACTTAAAATTTTATTGTTTCCTTTTTTTTTTTTTTTTGAGAGAAGGTGTCAGGCATCCTGTTCTCAAACTCAACTGGAAGCCAAGGATGGCCTTCTGAGCCTCCTGCCTGTGCACCAACATGCCTGGGTTTCGCAGGGCTGGGGATCCAGCCCAGAGCTTCGTGCAGGCTAAGCAAAGCACTCTAGCAACATCCACAACCCTTCGACCTTTTTAAAAAGATTGGTGTGTGTGTCTTGAGTGTTATGCCTGCGTACATGTATGTGCACCATATATGTGTATAGTGCTTGCAGAAGCCAGAAGAGGGCATCAGATCCCCTGGAACTGGAGTTACAGACAGTTGTGAGCCACCATGTGGGTGCTGGGGACTGAACCCAGGTCCTCTGGAAGAGCAGTGCTCTTAACACTGAGACATGAGACATCTTACCGTCACTAATTCCCTCCCTCTCTCTGTCTCTCTGTCTCTCTCTGTCTCTGTCTCTCTCTGTCTCTCTCTCTCTCTGTCTCTCTCTCTCAGCATTTCAATATATCTGAAGGAGAAATTCCTAGAAGCAGAACTTATGTCAAGGTGCATTCATTTGTGTTTAGATCCATACAGTCAGATTGCTCTCCACAGAAGTTACAGCAATCTGTTTCCATAGCAGTGGATGCAAAAGCTAGTTTCCCACAGTCTGACCCATACACTGTGCTGGATCCTTTCGTCTGAGTCAGTTTGCTAGATAAGTAGTGTCTTAATTTAATTTCTATTTTTCTACTATGTGTGTGTGAAGTTAAACATTTTTGTTAAAGGATATTTATGTATTCTTTCCTGTGAACTACTTCATATTCCTTATGCATTTTCATTTGGGTTTGTGATTTATTACTGATTCATAAAAACTCTGTACATATTAGGAAAATTAGCCCCTTTAAAGTGTATGCATTATAAATACATAGGTTTTTTTTTTTTAATAAAATGTTTTGGTGGCAGAATAGTTCTTTGCTAAATGAGCTTTTTGCTAATTAGCCTATCATCAAGATTGATACCAAGCTCCCTGTCATCTTATAGGATTTAAAGGCTTTGCTCTAACTTCCTGGGGCACTAAACAGACTTGACTCAATCAGTATCAAGCTATTCTAATCAAAATGGAGAACTATAAGGTTTTCATATTGTGCGTGAACTCATTTCAGAGTTGTTCAGAGTTTAGCAGAACCCAGTCTGACTTTGTTGTTGTCACAGGGTCTCACTCTGTGACCTTGGCTGGCCTGGAACTTACCGTGTAGACCAGGCTGGCCTCCCAAGTGCCGGGGTTAAAGGAGTGTACCACCACATCCAGCCTGACTTTGCTTTTTGGTTTTTCAAGACAGGGTTTCTCTGTGTATCCCTGGCTGTCCTGGAACTCCCCAAGTAGACCAGGCTGACCTTGAACTCACAGAGATCTACCTGCCTCTGCCTTCTGAGTACTGGGATTAGAGGCATGTACCACCACAACCCAGCACACACACATGCACAACTGTATAAATACATACATATATACATACATACATACATAGAATGTATGTGTGATGGAGTGATTAGTTTAAGAAATTATACCAATAAGCCGGGGTGTGGTGGCGCATGCCTTTAATCTCAGCACTCAGGAGGCAGAGGCAGGTGGATCTCTGTGAGTTCGAGGCCAACCTGGTCTACAAATTGGGTTCTAAGACAGCCAGGGCTGTTATACAGAGAAACCCTGTCACAAAAAACCAAAACAAGAAAGAGAGAGAGAGAGAGAGAAAGAAAGAAAGAAAGAAAGAAAGAAAGAAAGAAAGAAAGAGAGAGAAGGAAGGAAGGATGAAAGGAAGGAAGGAATTGAAATTGTGCAAAAGGTCTGTAGCAAAAGTCATTTCTTTCTAATTAGATTCAAGGTCAAGTTCTGCTTGCTTGTAAAATAGAATGGAAGGGACTAGGGAGATGGCTCATCAGCTAAGAGCATTGGCATTCCAGATAACTCTGACAACCCAGGTTTGATTCCCAGCACCCACATAACATTTCATAACTGCCTGTAATTCCAGTTCCAGGGAATCTGACACCCTCTTCTGGCCTCCCTGGGCAGCAGCATCACATCTAGTACACAAACATATGTGCAGGCAAAACACCCATAGACATTAAATAAAGAATAATAATATTTAAAAAGAATGAAAGGCCAGCGAGATGGCTCAGTGGGTAAGGATACCTGGTCCTAAGTCTGAGTTTGATCCTCAGGACCGACACGGTGAAAGGAGAGAACTGGCTCTCACGAGTTATCCCCTGACCTCCACACATGTGTCATGATGCTCCCATGTGCAACCATACACATAAGCTTGCATAAAATAAATAAAGTGCGTGTATAACTGTTAAAGAAAATAGAGTGGAATAATGATTCTGTTGATATCTCTGGTGTTATAGGTATGCTGTGAGTGTCCTGTGGGAATTAGATAAAACCTCTTATGAAATTAAGAAGGTGTGGTATGGCAGAACCATTATCCGATCAGCTTACAAACTGTTCTACGAGGCGGCCCAAGAGCTATTGGATGGAAACTTCAGCATTGTTGACGATATTCCAGAATTCAAAGCCTTAGAGGAGCAGAGCCGGCAGGCCAAACTGGAGGAGTTAGTGTGGGCAATTGGAAAGCTGACTGACATAGCCCGCCACATCCGAGCAAAAAGAGACAGTTGCGGCGCCCTGGAGCTGGAAGGTGTGGAGGTTCGAGTTCAGCTGGATGACAAGAAAAACATTCATGACCTCATCCCCAAGCAGCCCCTGGAGGTTCATGAGACAGTGGCCGAATGCATGATCCTAGCCAACCACTGGGTGGCCAAGAAGATCTGGGAGAGTTTCCCCCACCAGGCTTTGCTGCGCCAACACCCTCCTCCACACCAGGAGTTTTTCTCAGAGCTCCGGGAATGTGCTAAAGCGAAAGGCTTCTTCATAGACACACGGTAATCCTCTTTTGAGGGGCCAGAGAGTACTGTGCTTCTGTTTATCTTATGGTTCCTAAAATATGGCATGTAGCCAGACAGTGATGCATTGGAGCCTGAGGCAGCCAGGTCAGCAGTTTGAGGCCAGCCTGGACTACTTAAAGAAGATTTAATTAAAAACTATGTAGTTGCCAGGCACAAGGTCCTAATTAAAATACCTTTTATCAATTTAACAAAATGATTTTTTTTTTTTTTTGGCTTTCTGTCTTCAAGCAACAGAGTCTGGGTCATTGATTAGTCACCTGCATGCAGGTCACATGACCAAGGGCCTTTTGGATCACATCCTTTCGGTTAGTCCTTAGAATGTTGAGGTGTGGTGACCCTGTCATTCATAGTTAACTGATGGGAACTTTAGTCTAACGGGGTTAAGTAACTTGCTCATCATTTACCTGTTGGGCAGGGCAAGGTCGGGACTCTCACCCAAGGCCCTGATGCTCATAAGCTCATCTCAGGGGCCATTTCCCAAGCCTGTGTGTTCATCATTGATCTCACCTTCCACCTTCTCCCTTAGCCAGCTGCCCAGAACTGAATTATGTTATATTCCTGGTTTTATTTTTAATATACCAGTATGTTCCTAAAGGTTTAAAATTTTATTTTGGAGTAAATAAATCTCTCTTTTGTTCTTTAAAAAAAAAAAAACAGTAATGTAGGTTTATTATGTCAAGTTTTGGTCTGCTTTTTTTTGAGCCTGGCTTTCACCATGCTTCCTGGCTGAGCCTCTGGAGTGCATGGAGTCCAGGAGGGTGCTGCCATGCCTGCTGCCTTGCTTCTGAAATTTCCCTCTGGATAAACCATTCTTGATAAATAAAAAACAAAATGGCCGTTCTTTGGCCTGTATAGGATACCTACAGTTGAGTGTATTAAAAATGTAACTCCACTGGGGGTGGGGGGGGCACACACCTTTCATTTCAGCACCAGGGAAGCAGAGGCAGATAGATCTGTGAGTTGAAGGCTAGCCTGATCTACAAAATGATGAGTTCCAGGACAGCCAGGACTACACGGAGAAACCCTGTCTCTAAACCCTCCACACACACACACACACAAAGAATGTAATTCCACAAGAACCTGGCCACCTATTTCAGTCAAGCATTGGCTTAGCCCTGTATTAATGGGACATTACTCTACTACCTAAGAAATGTAAATTCTGGGGCTCAGCACTTAAGAGCAAAATGACTTGGCTGCTCTCACAGAGAAGCCAGGCTTGATTCCCAGCACCCACACAGCAGCTCACAACTGCCTCTTACTCCAGTCCGAGAGAGGAGCCAATGCCTTCTTCCGGCTTCAGTGGGCTGCTGTACCATATGAATGCATGGACGTATATACACATATTTATGAAAATAAATAATTTTTTAAAAAATTTAAATCCTGACAATCTTTCTTTGTTTAAACTTTAAAAGCAAACTAGATTTCTGTATTGAAAAGAAAATTGTGAGGGGTTGGAGAGATAGCTTAGAGGTTAAGAGCACTGGCTGCTCTTCTAGAGATCCTGAGTTAATTACCAGCAACCACATGGTGGCTCACAATCATCTATAATGAGATCCGGTGCCCTCTTCTGTCGAGTAGGCATTCATGCAGACAGAACACTGTATACATAATAAATAAATCTTTAAAAAAAGAAAAGAAAATTATGGCTAAAATAAATTTAACTACTGGTGGATGAAGATATTTAAACCAAGGAGTGGAAACTGTTACTTGCAAATTGCCTTTGGGGACCCATCAAGGCTTCTCTGCTTCTTGGTAGGTCCAACAAAACCCTGGCTGACTCTCTGGATAGTGCAAACGACCCCAGCGACCCTATGGTGAACAGGCTGCTGCGCTCCATGGCTACCCAGGCCATGTCCAATGCACTCTACTTCTCCACCGGATCCTGTGCAGAGGAAGAGTTCCATCATTACGGTGACTGACCACAGTGTTGTCTTAACGAATGGCTCAACCTTGAGCAAATCTTTTGGAAAGTGCTCTTGTCTGTCCTTTATTCTGAAGTTTTGGTTTCCTTTTGAAGGTCTTGCGTTAGATAAATATACCCACTTTACTTCTCCGATAAGAAGATATTCAGATATTGTTGTACACCGACTATTAATGGGAGCCATTTCAAAAGACAAGAAGATGGAAATTAAAGACAATTTGTTCAGCAACAAAGATCTTGAGGAATTATGCAGACATATTAACAACAGAAACCGAGTAAGAAGGAATTTCAAACTCTTCCCTATCTCATAGAGGGTATCAGCTTTACTACGTAAGAGAATGGGGTACCATATATTTTTGCAAACTCCATAATTATTGTAACCAGTGCTCTTAATACATTTACTAGTGTTCTGATAACGTGAATTTGGGGGACTTTTGTTGTTGTTTGATTGTATGTTTTTGAGACAGAGTCTCATTAGATAGACCAGTCTGACCTCTGCTTCCCAAGTCCTGGGACTAAAGGTATGTACCACCATGCCTGGCAGTTTTGTTTAGACGAAGACTCACTGTTTTTTCCTAGGCTGCGTTTTCACTTAGGGGACTCAAGTGACCCTCCAGCTCAGCCTCTATACTCTATATGTTCTATGCCAGGCTTAGCATTAGAGGCTTGACAATGGATTAAAGGTCTTTCCCAAAAGGTAGAGATATAAAGGTTCAAGCAGCTGGGTATGGTGTAACCCCATCATTCAGGAGGCTGAGGCTGAGGCATGCAGGTTTTAAGTTTGAGGCTAGCTGTTTTGATATATATATTTATATAAATATTATAGTATAATATTTATTACTATATATATTATATATATGGAGAGAGAGAGAGAAAGACAGGCATGGTCAGATGCCTTTAATTCCAGCACTTGGGAGGCAGAGGCAGGCAGATCTCTGAGTTCGAGACCGTTCTGGTCTACATAGTGAGTTCCAGGACAGCCAGAACTACACAGTAGTGAGACCCTGTCTCAACAACAACAAAAAGTTACACTGTCTAGTATTTTTTTTGGGGGGGGGGTGAGTCAGGGTTTCTCTGTAGCCCCGGCTGTCTTGGAACTTGCTCTGTAGACCAGGCTGGCCTCAAACGCAGAGATCTGTCTGCCTCTGCTTCCCGAGAGCTGGGATGAAAATCGTGCACCACCACCACCTGGCTTAATTTTTCATATCTTTAAAATCTCTTAAATTTCATTTATTTGTTTGTTTGTTTGTTTGTTGTGTGTATGTATCTATACATTCACGTGAAAGTCAAAGCCAATTTGTGGGAGTTGGTAATCTCTTTCTACCATCTTCATCCCAGAGAATGGAACTCAGGTTGTCAGGTGTGACAGTAAGTGCCTTTAACCACTGAGCCACCTCGTCAGTCTTAACGTGTGTGTGTGTGTGTGTGTGTGTGTGTGTGTGTGTGTGTGTAAGGATGACTTTTGGGAGTTAGTTCTTGTCTTTGAGACAGCTTGTTTCTGCTGCTACACTGTGCACTCCAGGATAGTTGGCAGGTACAGCTGTGAGCTTCTGGTCAATTGTCCCGTCTCTGCCTCCCATCCTCCCATCCTCCCATCCTCCCATCCTCCCATCCTCCCATCCTGTTGTGACAGGAATGCTGGGGTTGCAGATAAGCGCCGCCATATCCAGCCTTTACGTAACTCAGGTGATAAGGTTTGCACAGAAAATCCTTGGACCCACTGAGCCTTCCTCTCAAATCTCATCTGCTGCTGGATCTTTTTTTTTTTTTTCTTTTGAGATGGGGTTGTTTTGTCTCTTTTTCTTTGGTTTAGTTGAGACAACAACTTACTCTGGATAGACAATCCTCCTGTCTCAGTCTCGCAAGTACTGGGATTATAGGTTTGTGCCACCACACTGTTGAATCCCGTCTTTTTTTTCTTCTTTTTTTTTTTTTTCCGAGACAGGGTTTCTCCGTGTAGTTTTGGTGCCTGTCCTGGATCTCTCTGTAGACCAGGCTGGCCTTGAACTCACAGAGATCCGCCTGGCTCTGCCTCCCAAGTGCTGGGGATTAAAGGCATGTGCCACCGCAGCCCAGCAGAATCCCGTCCTTTTAAAAGCTGTTTTTGTGGGAATGAGTTTCGGGTTTCTTCCTGGACATCAAGGAACTCTATTGTCATATGCGGGGTTGTGCTTCTTACAGGCGGCCCAGCATGCTCAGAAGCAGTCCACTGAGCTCTTCCAATGCATGTACTTTAAAGACAGAGACCCGGAAACGGAGGAGCGCTGCATTGCTGATGGGGTCATTTATTCAATTAGAACAAATGGTGTACTTGTATTTATACCAAGGTATGTTATTTTTCATGCAGTGGTTAATTAGAAATCACAGTTAAACCATACCAGTGTTGAGCACAAATGATCCATTATATATAACTTACTAAAATATTTAGACTGGGGGTGTGTAGCTCAAAAGTGGAGTGCTTACCTAACACACAAAGTCCTGGGTTTGATCCCCAGAATCACCTACAACCAGGTGTGGTGATACATGCCTATAAAGCAAGAGGATCGGAAGTTCAAGGTCATCCATAGTTACATAATGATTTTTATACCAGTTTGCACTATATGAGACCTTATCTCTAAAAAAGAATATAAGCTTGGCATGGTAGCATATGCTTTTAATCCCAACACTCAAGAGGCAGACACAAGCAGATCTCTGAGTTCAAGACCAGCCTGATCTTCAAAGCAAGCTCTAGGCCAGTCACAGCTACAGAGTGAGACTTTCTCAAACAAACTATATATTAACATGTACAATTCTACATATTCATAAAATTACTGTATGTACACAGTGTAACATACAGTCAGGAAATAAAGGTCACAATTGGGTGTACATATATATGCACATCTGTATTAGTCTTAGGATCTTTCTTAGCTAGCAAAGCATTGTTTCTTATCTGCTTCTGTAAAAATGTTTTGGAGGTAAACCACAGGAAGAGTGGCTAAGCATAGAAGATCTGCCTACTAAGAATACATTATCTCGGTTTTACCCTGTGATGATTTAGGTTTGGGATTAAAGGTGCTGCTTATCTAAAGAACAAAGATGGCTTAGTGATCTCGTGTGGCCCAGAGAGCAGCTCTGAATGGAAGCCAGGATCCCTGCAACGATCTCAGAACAAGATCACTTCTACCACAGCTGGAGGACAGTCAGTTACATTTCATCTGTTTGACCATGTGACAGTGAGTCTGCGTACTTAGTGTTGTTTTGGGGGGCGGGGGTTGGCTTTTTTCAAGACAGGGTTTCTCTGTGTAGTTTTGGTGCCTGTCCTGGATCTCGCTTTGTAGACCAGGCTGGTCTCAAACTCACAGAGATCCACCTGCCTCTGCCTCCTGAGTGCTGGAATCAAAGGTGTGCACCACCCCCCCCCCCCACCCCCGGCAAGTGTTTTCAATGTGAAGAAAAAAGGGCCATGATGTAGTAACGTGTTTCTCTGTTCTAGGTTAGAATATCCGTCCAGGCCTTGCGTTGCCATTCTGACACCATCAGGCTTGAAATAATAAGTAACAAACCGTATATGACTCCAAACCCAGAGCTGTGCCAGCAGAACTCCCTCCTGCTGAAGAGTGAGTTAGTGAAAGAAGTGACCCGATCTGTGGAGGAAGCTCAGCTCGCCCAGGAAGTCAAAGGCAAGGTGCTTCAGGAGTACCAAGAATACTGCCAAACGAAGGGAAGAAGTCTCTACACGCTTCTGGAGGAGATAAGGGACCTTGCTCTTCTGGATGTTTCAGACAGTTATGCAATGTGAAATGCTTCCACTTCAATAAAGAACTTTGTCTTAGGTGTTGTACTGCCTTTTCAGACTTAAATGTTGCCACTTGTTCTAGCTGAAGGAGATTAAATGGGTACTTCACATATTCGTGCAATGTTCTCACGCCTCACTGAAATAGAACTAGCTCCCTATGTAAACGGGTTTCTTTGTTGTTGGTAGTGGTGTTTTGTTGGTTTTGTTTTGTTTTTTGTTTTTTTTTTTAAGATTTATTTATTATGTATACAGTATACACCTGCAGGCCAGGAGAGGGCACCAGATCTCATTACAGATGGCTGTGAGCCACCATGTGGTTGCTGGGAATTGAACTCAGGACCTCTGGAAGAACAACCAGTGCTCTTAACCGCTGAGCCATCTCTCCAGCCCCTGGTTTTGTTTTTTTGAGAGAGGGTTTCTCTGTGAAACAGTTCTGGTGGTCCTGGAACTCACTCTGTAGACCAGGGTGACCTTGAATTCAAGAGATCCATCTGTCTATGCCTCCCAAGTGCTAGGATTAAAGGCATGTGCCACTACTGGCTACTAGAAACTGGCTTTTCAGCAGTTGAATAGACAGTGATCAGGTTGTAAAAGGCAGGTTGCTAGTCTCTATAGTAAATCCAAAATTATCTTGCTTCAAATCAATTTAGTTTTTTGAGATTGTCTTACTTTGTAGCCTTGGCTGGCCTAGAACACACTATGTAGACCAAGCTAATCATTGAGACCCTCCTGCTTCTGCCTCCGGACTACTGGGATTAAAGGTATGTGCCACCACACTTGGCTGAAATTGATTCTTTCAAATGAAGTTTACTTTTGTAATTTTTACAGACATATTTGGGCCATAGGTCCCTCTGACATCATTTAGCCATTTGGGGTAAGACAGTCCTGTCCACCTTCCTCTTCAAAACTTATTTCATGTTTGATTCACAATTTCCCAATTGTTCTGGCACCAGCTGGACACAGGGCATAGAGTGGGTGGTGGGCTGCACTCTTAAGTCTTGCCTCAAACTCCTGTCCCACCCTCAAATTCTGTTGTGTGTCCCTCCAACGGCCAGGCCTTCCCAAGAGAAGTGTTCCTGAACTCACCACTGGAAAAGTACTTCTCCAACCTGCCCTTCGCTGATTCAGTGAGTGTGCCTGGAAGCCTGATGAGTAAGCCATTTCTCCAGTATCAGTACATGCTGAGACAAGCCTCCATCTTCTAGCTGTTCCCTGTCTAAACAGCCCATCCTCTTGATTCATTTTCCCCTGGCCAATCACTGAGATAGTTCCCATAAGCCCACAACCCATAGTGTGTGCCCAACTTCCTAGCTTTTCAAACCATCTATCATTCCCAATTGACTTGATGTCAGCCCAAGATGTCACCTATCCTGCCTTAGGGATGAAAAACCACTGCAGCACCACCACCCTCTCCCTAAGGAAGAGGCAAGAGACCTTTTCTTTACTTTCTTTTTTTTTTTTAAGACTTATTTATTATGTACAGTGTTCTGCCTGCATGTGTCACTGAAGGCCAGAGGAGGGCACCAGATCTCATGATAGATGGTTGTGAGCCACCATGTAGTTGCTGGGAATTGAACTCAGGACCTTTGGAAGATCAGCCAGTGCTCTTAACCTCTGAGCCATCTCTCAAGCCCAAGAGACCTTTTCTTTAGAACTACTGTCGTTGTCACTAAAGGTTAGCTCCTTTGTCTTCAGTGTTTTCCCCAACTCTAGTGGGAATTTGCTACCAAGAACCAGACCATAAACTTCTCAACCTGGTGCTTTCTCAACTCTGGCCCCTCCACCACATTCATAAAGCAAGCAAACTCCACTCAGGTTCTTTCTTCATCTGGCCCCATCACCCCTAGCCTCCTAGTCATCATTCCCAAGTCTCCATTTCTGACATTACACACATGCTTACCAATACTGAGAATCCCCTCTACCAACTGACAATTCATGTGACCCCTCGCTGCACACTGTCCCTCACAATACTCTCCAAGTTTCTCTCCAACAAATGAATCAGGAACATATGGAGGACCATCCTGATTTCTGGAGATGCTAGAGTTTCACACCCATGGTCTCACACACCCTACACAAGCCCTCTAGCACATTCTCAACCTATAAACATCTCTGAACCCGCCTACCATCATTAATGGGGAGGCATTATCAACCTTTTCTGTGATCTTTTAAACACTAAAGTAACTTCAAAATACAGGCAACCTGGGTGTTGTGGCACACACCTTTAGTTCTAGCTAATACACAAGGTAGATACATACAGTTCTCAGTGAGTTCTGAGACCAACTGAGGTTTCAGTGAGACCCTGTCTGAAGGCAAAAGGAGGAAGGTTTGCCGCAGATTTCAGGCCAGGCAGGACGATGTAATGAGAGTGGGTCTCACAGTCAAAACTCTTAACCATTCAGGAAGTTTAAATTGTGTAACTAAATCATGGTGAGAAACTCAGATCCTGAGAATTGTTTGCAAGATACATTTATTTCTTTATAAAAAGACCTTAATAGCCAGTGCATATTTACATTTTAAAACAATACCCAATTAATTTAGTGAGAAAGAATTCAGTGTAAACTAGAAATAGCTTATAAAGTCGAATTTATACAGAATACCAAAAATAATAAATAGACTTACTAAAGTAAGTAGGAAACACAATTATAAATAGTCATTGTATTTTAAGCAGGAATCCATAGAAGTCTTATGACTTAAGAGACTTACACAAAGTAGAAAAATTTACAAATAACCCCAAACTTGCAGGATTCTGTTGTGGAAGCCTGGTTACTTGGAACATGTCTGGATTAGTCTAAGTTAGTATGGTTCAGCTGTTTGTCCTCTGCTTTGAGCTGTTCCTCTTCATCTGTATTGGCAGAAGGAACATCATGTGGACCATCTGCAGCGTCTGTGTTTAATCCATCTGACTCTTCTTGCTCCTCACCAGTACTGCTCTCTTCAACTGGCTGTGCCCAGGATGTACTCATTAACTCATCTGAGAGAGGAATCATATCATTATTACTCAGTATAAGCAACTGATCCAATCTTGATAAACACAAATCTCTCCAAAAGCTTACTCGGTAGAAACAAATCTATAATCACCTAATTATGACTACTAGAGTCTAAATAAAAACCAGTTTTTCACACATGCATAAAGCACACTTAAAATGCCAATGGTCCCAGGAAAGTGGGTGTAGCTCAGTTGTAGAATCAATACAGATTAGCAAGCATGAGGCCCTGGATTCAATCCTGGCACTCTTACAAACAAAAGTTAAGGGTCCTAAATGATACTACATTCAATTCTTCAATCTTACTCAAATGTAACTTCCCATTCAAAATAAAACTAGAAAGAGACTCAAAGAAATCAGACACAGCAGGCAAGATGACTCTGTGGTCAAGCCTGAATGACCCAATAGCGGAAGGAGAGAACAGCCTCCCAACTTGTCCCGACTTGAATGCTGTGGCACATGCAGGAGTAGGCACATATGCACACACAAGCACAATGTCCAGACAAATGCAATTAAGTTTTATGTCAAAGTGATCTATGATAAAGAAAATTTAAGCAAGGATGATGGCACATAGAATAGGGTTGTACTCAGCACATAAAACCCTGTCTGGGGGAATAGAAAAAGAAACTTTAAGATACTTTTTTGTATTTGGTCAAATTGTAAGTTATATAGTATAAAAAGAAAATAAGCCTTAAATCCTTATTGTCAAGTGTACTTTGAGATGGCAAGAAGCAACTGCTATCCATCATTACATCTTTGTGTGATGATTTTTAATATTTGTTATTTTTCATTATGTGTAGCTATGTGCACAGAGTGCAGGAGCCCCTTGAGGTCAGAGTCATCAAATCTCCTGGAACTCCAGTTACTAACAGTCATGAGCCACCTGATGTGGGTGTTGGGATCCCAATTCTGGTACTCTGGAACTGCAGCAAGTATTCTTAACCAATGAATCATCTCCATCCCTCCATGATTTCTCACATTATACTAATAAAAAAAGGTTTATTTGTGAAGATAAAAATGAGATATCTTAACTGAAAATCAAGACTGGGCTACAATATTCACTTGAGAATTGTTATATTGGATGAAACATTTTACAACGGTATTTACTTACTACAATTCTTTTTTTAGGTTTTCATTTTTATTTATATGTACATGCACACAAGTGTGTAGGTGCCCAACGAGGCCAGAAGAGGGCAGTGGGTCCCTTAGAACTGCAGTTATAAGCTACTGTGAACCACATGATGTAGGTGCTAAGAACCAAACTCAGGTCCTCTGCAGGAGCAGCAAGTGCTTATTTTAACTACTGACCCATCTATCCAACCTCATTTGCTATAATTATTTTTACCATTTCAAAAGGAAACTGGATTACAAACAGCCGTATTCCCAACTTTTGTTCTGAGACAAGGTCTTTCCTTTGTAGCTCAGGCTAGCCTAGAACTATGTAGTCCAGGATGCCCTTGCTTAATCTCCCTGCTTCAGTCTAGTAAATGCCAGTGTATGCCACTAAACCTGGCTCATAAACTTTAAATAACCTTAAAATTAATTCTCAATAATTTCACATAATGTATAATTCTTTTAAAACAAAGTTTTGAGGAGAACTAGAGAGAGCACCCAAGTGGCAGCTCACAACCATCTGTAATCCTAGTCCCAGGAGATCTGACACCTCTGGCCTTCATGGGCACCAGACACACATGTGGTACACAGACATATCTGCAGGCAAGACACTCATACACATAAAACAGTAAAGTAATAATTTTTTAAATTCAGTTTTGTGGCTGGAGAGATGGCTAAGCAATAAAGAATACTTGCTGCTCTTGCAGAAGACCAGAGTTCTAATCACACACCCACATGGTAGCTTAACAACCATCCATCAGTTTAGTTCCAGGGGATCCAATGCCCTCTTCTGACCTCTGAAGGGAAAAGGAACAAAAACTGTGCAGACTGCTGGTGGTGGTGGTGTATGCCTTTAATCCCAGCATTTGAGAGACAGAGGCATGTCTAGTCTACAGAGCGCGTTCCAGGACAGCCAGGGCTACACAGAGAAACCTTGTCTCAAAAGACCAAAATGAAAAAATAAAATAAATTAAAAATAAAAATGGGTAGTTTAAGGTAATTTTTAAAGTGAGAAAGAGGTGTCAGAGATAAGTAAACCATAAAAAGCACAACTTACAAAAGTGGAACAATGTAATAAAAAACATTTTAGTACCTACACACACCTGTAATCTCATCACCTTAGGAGGCTGAGGCAGATCATTAAGTGGGTAAGTGGGAAGTTACTTGTGTAACTTAGTAAGACTTAAACTCAAAATTAAATTGAAGGAAGGGCTGAAGAGTGCACTCCTTGAAAGAGTGCACTCCTTGAAAGAGTGCTTACCTAGCTTGTACAAGCCCCTGTTTCAATCTCCAGTGTCTGCCAACCCCTAAAAAGGCATTCTAGTACTCTATTTACATCACAGAAAATTACTGCTAATCCTCAGTTAGTACAGAAGACATTGTATTTATTATAAAGTATTACAAGCTGGAGCAGTGGTACAAGCCTATAATCTGAGCTAAGAAAGGATAAAGGCAAGTTCAAGGCCTGGCTAGGTTACCAGAATTAGTTTAAGCCTAGCCTGGGCAACCTATTGAGATCCTGTCTCAAAAAAAAAAAAAAAAAAAGGTGTGGGTGTGTATGTGCTGAGGATGTAGCTCAGTGGTACAATGTCTGCCTAGCATGTGCAAAGTACTGGGTTCAACCCCAAAACTAAAATGTACTGATTCCACAATAATAATTTTCCTAAGTACGATCCTAAAAATATGTATAAAGTGCTTTAAGATAAGAAGTCAGAGAAGAATGTATTGTTGAAAAATTATTTGGCACTCTAAGAGAGTTATCCAGAAAACCATCTTAGGCTTAAACATTCTTTACAGATTCCAAATAGCACACACACACACTGACACTCACTCTAACATATACATAAACTGAACGTCACTTTTCTATTCCTAGAGGTAGTTTATTTCAAGAGATAGTAAAGAAGTTAAAATTTCCTACATGCCCTTGATAGTATATGGTAGCTCATAAAAACCAGCATAAAATTTACCATTTTCTAGGGACTGGCTATTACTCAGTAGCTTTGCCTGCCTTCTTTCCAAGGCCAGCTGTTTATTTCTCTCAATTCTCTGTTGCTGCTCTTCTGTTAGGCTTCTACTTGATTCAGAAGCCAACTTCTTGCTGTCAGATGAGCTTGTCAAGAAGGGATCAAATCCAGCAGCAGTTACATCAAGGGAATTAGTTTCTTCAACTTCATCTGCGGCAGAAAATAAAAAGTTAATACAACTTTAGTATTATAAGAGTTAGAGAAACAACTTCTACAGCATTCAACCAAAGTTTTAAAGTGGCAAGTGGCTTGACCTGAAGAAAAAATTTGTAAGGTATGAGAATGTGGCCAGCACCAGCTGATTCAAAAATTTTTATTTACAAATCATTTTTTATGTCGAGCTGCAAGTTACATCAAGTGGACATGTTAAATATGTAAAAGAAGTCTGGGGAGGTAGCTCGGTTGGGATAACATGCAAAAAGCCCTTGGTTTGATCTCCAATACTGCATAAACTTGGTGATAAACCGCTGTAATCCCCATACTTGGGAGATAGAGGCTGGGGTCACCATCAGTAGTGACCTCAAGGTCAGCTTGAGAAACAGATGACCCTGTCTCAAAAATAAAAATACATAGTGGTAGTACAGACCTGTAATTCCAGCACAACAGATAGAGGTGGAAATAGGCAGGGGAATGAGAAGTTCAAGGTTCTGCTACTTGACACTTTTTTTTTTTTTTGAGACAGGGTTTCTCTGTATAGGCCTGGCTGTCCTGGAACTTGCTCTGTAGACCAGGTTGGCCTCAAACTCAAAGAGATCCACTTGCCTCTGCATTCCTAGTGCTGGGATCAAAGGCATGCACCACCACCACCACCACCTGGCTTGAGACCCCTCTTTAAAAAAAGGAAAGAAAGGGACTAGAGAGATGACTCATCAGTTAAAAGCACTGGAGGATCTTCCAGAAGTCCTGAGTTCAATTCCTAGCAACCACATGGTGGCTCACAACCATCTGTAATGAGATCTGGTGCCCTCTTCTGGGCTGTGTCTTTATAAAAAAAAAAAAGGAAAGAAAGATAAAACAGGACAATCAGTAATGAAAGGGAGGGATATAATTTTAATAATGTAGTCTCAGGAACACATTTTGAAGAGGGTAAGAAAATTAATTATATTGATCCAGGGGAAATTCCAGCTTTTATTTACTTTAAACTTTTTGGGTTTTTTTTTGTTTTGTTTTTTCCCCGAGACAGGGTTTCTCTGTGTAGTTTTGGTGCCTGTCCTGGATCTTGCTCTGTAGACCAGGCTGGCCTCAAACTCCAGAGATCCACCTGTCTCTGCCTCCGAGTGCCAGAATTAAAGGTATGCACCACCACTGCCCGGCCCAGGCCCTACTTTTTTTTTTTTTTTTTTTAAGTTTTATTTATTTATTATGTATACAGCACATATGACTGCAGGCCAGAAGAGGGCACCAGATCTCATTACAGATGATTGTGAGCCACCATGTGGTTGCTGGGAATTGAACTCAGGACCTCTGGAAGAGCAGTCAGTGCTCATAACCTCTGAGTCATCTATCTCTCCAGCCCCCCAGCCCCTACTTTTAATGAAATAAGAAGCTGCTTCAATTAAGGCAGAGAACTGACTTGACTGACAATAAATCTATTAGAAATATAAAAATCTTAGCCAGGCATACGCCTTTAATCCTGGCACTCAGGAGGCAGAGGCATGCAGATCTCTGTGAGTTCAAGGCCAGCATGATCTACAGAGCAAGTTCCAAGGAAGCCAAGGCTACACAGTGAAACCCTGTCTCAAAAACAAAACAAAACAAAACAAAAAAACAAACAAACAAATACCCGATTCCTTTGGAGAAAAACAACCAAGTGAAGAAAGGATAGAAAGGCCCAGTGAGGTGGCTTAGCAAGAAATGGTGCATGACACTCACATACAAAGTCGATAAATTTTAAAAATATAATTACAGAAAAAGGATAAAGGAAAAAATATCAGTTAACATTAACAAAATTTCCAGCATTTATGAATGGGCTTTAAAAAATGAAGGTCTAGGGTTGGAAGGTGATCAATGGGTACTAAAGCTTCCTGTGCAAGCATTAGTTCAGATCCCTAGCACTGTAACATAGGGGTGGGAGGAAAATGGTGAGACCCTTTCTCAAAAAATAAAATAAAATAAATAATGTGGAGAGGCCAAGGAGACGGCTCAGTGCTTAAGAACATTTATTCTTCTTACAGAGGTTCAGTTCCCAGCATCCACACAGTGGCTTACAACTCCTTGTGTAACTCCTTCTAACTTCCAAGGGTACCAGGTATTCACACATTCACATTATGCACATACATACATGTAAAGACAAAACACTCACAAATAAAACAAGTCCAAAATATTAATGTAGAGAATACAGAAGAACCCCAACATAGGCCCCTCTGGCATGTACACACAAACATACACACAATTTTTGACATTTATTTTTATGTTTATGGGTATTTTGCCTTCATGGCCTATATACAATGTGTGTGCCTGGTGCTCAAAGGGGCTAGAAGAGGGTGTCTGATCTCCTGACGCTGAAACTGGAGTTACAGGTGATCTGCCACATGGGTATCAAACCCAGGTCCTCTCGAAGAAAAGCTAGGAAGTGCTTCTTAACCAATGAATCATCTCTCCAGGACCCTACCCCAATTCCTTTTTTTTTTTCCCCAAAAGAGGGGCTAGAAGTTTGGTGGGTGACTCACACGTAAATTCTAGCAATTGGGAGGCTGCAGATAGAAAATTACCACAAGTTTGAGGCCAGTCTAGGCTACATAATGAGTTCCAGGTCAGCCCAGGCTACAGAATGAAGCTATCTCAAGAAAAAGAAATGAACAAAGAGGGACTGGGAGAGAGCAGCTCAGCAGTAGTGCACTTGTTTGCCATGTGCAAGGTCCTGGTTTAATACTCAGTCCTAAGGAAGGAGGAGAGGGAGGAATAGAAGACTCATTAAGCACAGTTCATGTGATTCTAATTTCTATTTGGATGTGTGCATCTTAGTGTGTAAAACCAAAATTTGAAATGTTAATCTAGCCCTATTTTCAAATAATTATATTAAGTATTAGCCCAGAACTTTCTACATTACGTTTACTTCTAATGTACAGGTGAGTGTGTATGTATGTGCACATGCACACCATGCTATGGAGGTTAGAGGACAACTCATAGGAGCTGGTTCTCTCCTTCCACCATGTGGGTCCCAGGGACTGAACTGTGGTTTTCAGGATTGGTAGCAAGTACCTTTACCTGCTGAACCAACTCACCAGCACCAGCCCCAACCCCAGACTTTTGGGAGAATTATTCAATCACACTGTGCTTGCTTTAAAGTTGTACAGTAATATATTTTTGATAAAAGCAAAAAAATGTTCCAGCACTTGGGAGGCAGAGGTAGGCGGATCTCTGTGAGTTCAAGGCCAGCCTGGTCTACAGAGCAAGTTCTAGGACAGGCTCCAAAACTACACAGAGAAACCGTCTCAGAAAAAAAAAAAAAACCCTCCTCTATGAAGCTACTTCCCCAGTTAACAATAACTATTGTCCTTTGCACCTCACATGTGTAATTATAAGACCCATGAAACTACTGACAATATTTGTCTAACTCAATCTGTATATATAAACTTAGAGGCTTAATTTTATTCATCTTTTATCCTTGAACCTTCAGCATAATAGTAGACAGCTCAAAAAAGTGCTGCTAAATAAATCAACTAACTATCAATAAGCATACAGGCTGTGGTATTCAGTGCCACAGTAACTCTTTGACATACGCCATTTTATGCCATTAATAAGTACCATCATTCCAAAAAATATAAAATCCCAGACTATTTAAACCAGTGGTTCTCATCCTGTCCATCACAACCCTTTTGGCAGTTGAAAGACCCTTTTATAGGGGTCACATATCAGATATCCTGCAATATCAGATATTTACATTAAGATTCATAACAACAGCAAAATTACAGTTACAATTGAAATAAAAATGAAAATAATTTTATGGTTGGGGGTCACCCCAACATGGGAACTATATTAAAGGGTCACAGCATTAGGAAGGTTGAGAACCACTGATTTAAAGCATAAGAGAATTCTATATGGAGTATATTATTACTCACCAAATATATTACTAGTTAAAAAAAAATGAGGGGCTGGAGAGACAGCTCAGTGATTAAGAACACTTGCTGTTCTTACGGATGACCGGACTTTGGTTCCTCGCACCCATTGTTAGGTAGCTGTACAAATCTCTTAAGCAAAGAGTAGGTACTTAAAGGAAGCCTTTTGAGAGCATGCATGCAAACTCCAGCAGATTCCTATAGGCTTTGATAAATATATGCTTTGATACTGAAGAAAGAAAAGAAATAAAATAATCTTACGCCAAAGTAAAACACAGCTCCTCTCCATCAAGCAGAGGAGCATCAAAAGCACTCATACATACACATATCCACATACAGATGCACACATTTTTTAAAGTATTTATGTATGGAGCCATCGCACAGAAAATCTGATAACTATACAGACTCTGTCGGCAGGAACCAACTGTTTTGATGTATGTGACCGTCTATGGTTGCACTGTACAATTAACAAATGCAATCAATACCAGGAACAGTCACAAAGGTCTTCATAAAGTCCTACAGCCCTCTGTGAGTTCGAGGCCAGCCTGGGCTACCAAGTGAGTCCCAGGAAAGGCGCAAAGCTACACAGAGAAACCCTGTCTCGAAAAACCAAAAAAAAAAAAAAGTCCTACAGCCATGGATCTGTTTGGTTTTTTTTCTTTTGAAACAAGATCTTGCATACTCCAAGTTAGCCTCAAATTCACTACATAGTCAAGGCTGGCCTTGAACTTCTGCATCTCCTACTTCCACCTGCCATATGTGGGGATTACAGACATATGTTACCACACATAGCTCAAGAGTCAACATGCTGAATGAAATGGAAATCTCCATCAACAAATTATTCTTCCTAATTTCCCACAGACAGTTTTTCTGATGGTTTACATGCATATCAACACTCTAGTTTGATGTGTACTTGTACTAGCAAGAACTGTAAAAGATCAAAGAAGTCAGCAGGCTTTATTCAATCCCTGGAACCTACATGATGGAAAAACCAACTCAATTCTAGAAGTTGCCCTGATCTCCACACACTTGCCATGACACATGAGCACAAATACAAAATAATGCTAAAAATGTCCCTATTTTATAAATATTTTCTACAATTGTCTAATGATAGTACAATTGTATTTTTTTTATTGTTTATATATCTGAGACAGGGTCTCAGTATGTAGCCCTGGCTGTCCTTGGAGCTCCTTATATAGACCAGGCCTCAAACTCAGAAAGCTCTGCCTGCCTCTGCTTCCTGGATGCTGGAATTAAAGGCATGTGCACCACCCTGACAGGCTATAATCATATCTTTAGGAAATAAATTTCAAGAGGGAAGGAATCAGGGGAAGGTAACATGGACTTGAACAAAGTACAATGACATACACATGAAAATCTCAAGGTGAAGCACGTTCTTTTGGTGGGGAGGAGGTGAGACAGGGTCTCTCTATGTAGTTTTTACAGTCCTGGAACTATGTAGACTAGGTTGGCATTCGATTCACAAAGATCCACCTGCCTCTGCTCCTAAGTGCTGAGATTAAAGGCATGTTGCCACCGCACAGTGGTAGCACACGCCTTTAATCCCAGCACTTGTGAGGCACAGGCAGGTGGATCTCTGAGTTCAAGGCCAGCCTGGGTTACAGAGTGAGTTCCGGGAAAGGCACAAAGCTACACAGAGAAACACTGTCTTGAAAAACCAAAAAAAAAAAAAAAAAAAAAGGGTATGTTACCACCATACCTGGTTAAAACTCATTCTTTTCTATGCTAACTAAAACTAATAAAAAAGAAACAAGTATCAAATGTAACTATTACTGGGCTAAGGAGCTGTCTCAGTGGGGAAGGCACTTGCTGTCAAGCCCGACAACCCGAGTGCAATCCCTGGGATCGACACAGTGGAAGGCTGTCCCCTGTAGTAAATACCCACATGAATAAATAGGTGCTCATTACATTCACACATTTACCAAATTCTAGACTTAATTCATGGTATAGCTATTAACTATACTGTAATTACATAATGGGTTAAGACCTCACTTGTATATATAATATCTCCTATCCTAGCTAGACCCATTTCTAAAAGCTAAGTTGTGATAAAGTAAATAAACTTGTAATTACCATTATTGTTAACAAAATCTTCATGTACAATAGGAAGATCAAGTCGAATTCGTTTTAAACAGGTCTGAAAAAAAAAGACATTTTTTTTCCCATTTTTATCAATAAGTTAGGGAGGAAACAATCACTTATTCATATCTGAAAGAGTTGTTCTTCAAATAATGACTATTAATTTTCCTGTCTAACAAGACAGATTTCAAAAGGAAGACCCCCTAATAGCAATTCAGCCTCAACTAAACCCATCCTTGTACTACTTAGCATTGTGAATGACATTCATGATAATCACACTTACCTGAACCTCCTTTTTATTTCCTAGGTTTTCAACTCTGTCAATAAAATCTTCAAATTGCAGCTTGGGGAATAGCCTATGCGCCCAGTGCTCCATGTGTCTGATTAGCGTTTTCAAGTCTTCAGCCTGACACATAAAAATAAAAATGCTGAACAGAAGACTCAATCTCACAGCTGACCCTGTCAGCAGATTTTAGCATTTAAAGGCAATGTCAAAGTCACTGCTGTCATATTTATAAGGCTAAGAAACTTTTAGAAAGAAATAGAAAGTTCTAAGGGCTTGGAAGACCACAATCTCAGAAAGCATTGAGTAAGAGCACTGAATACAGATTTTGTTTTTAGAAATTAGAAGGAAATATAGTAGTACAGGGCTGGGAAGACAGTTCAGCTGGCTAAGTGCCTGGAGAATAAGCCTAAGAACTGGTGTTCAATCCCTAGCCTCACATTAAAAAAAAAAAAATCCAAGTATACTGACTACTTATGTCAACTTGACACAAGCTAGAGTCACTGGAGAGGAGGGAGCCTCAGTAGAGAAAATGCCTCAGTAAGATCAGATTCTAGGCAGGCCAGTAGGGTATTTTCTTTTCTTTTCTTTTCTTTTTTTTAAAGGTTTACTTATTTATTATGTATACAATGTTCTGCCTGCAGGCCAGAAGAAGGCACTAGATCTCATTACAGATGGTTGTGAGTCACCATGTGGTTGCTGGGAATTGAACTCAGGACCTCTGGAAGAACAGCCAGTGCTCTTAATCTCTGAGCCATCTCTCCAGCCCAGTAGGGTATTTTCTTAACTAGTGACTGAGAGCGCCCAGCCCATAGTGGATGATACCATTCTTGGGCAGGTGGTCCTGGGTTCTGTAAGACAGCAGGCTGAGCAGAGAGTTGTAGCTAGAGTTTTCCTGCCTGGCCCACGGTCAGGATAAATCTCTTTCACCTGCCAGTCCCACAGCCGCTCAGACCCAACCAAGTAAACACAGAGGCTTATATTGCTTACAAACTGTATGGCCGTGGCAGGCTTCTTGCTAACTTTTCTTATAGCTTAAATTAATCCATTTCTATAAATCTATACCTTGCCACATGGCTCGTGGCTTACCGGCATCTTTACATGCTGCTTGTCCTGGCGGTGGCTGGCAGAGACTCCCTCTGCCTTCCTGTTCTTTTTATTCTCTCTGTTAGTCCCGCCTACACTTCCTGCCTAGCCACAGGCCAATCAGTGTTTTATTAGCAACACATTTGCCATACAGAACAACCCACAGCAGAGAGTAAAGTCAGTAAGCAGCACTCCTCCATGGCCTCTGCTTCAGCTCCTGTCTCCAGGGTCCTGCCCCATTTGAGTTCCTGTCCTGACTTCCTTCAATGGCGAACAATATGGAAGTGTAAGTCAAATAAACACTTTCCTCCCCAACTTGCTTTTATTCATGGTGTTTCTTCACACCAATAGAAACCCTAAGACAGGGGCAGACCCTTGCAATCCTAGTGCTGAAGAAACATAGACAGGCTGATACTGAGGCTCACTGGATAGAGCCTGAGGAAGCACATCTGAAGTTGAACTCTGGCAACACACATGCACACCCACACACACTGAGGAGAAACAACAATACAAAATTAGAACAAAGTTGCCAGTATGGTGGCACACACCTTTGATGCCAGCACTGGGGAGGCGGGTAGATCTCTGAGTTTGAGGCCAGCTTGGTCTATACATCGAGTGCCACGGCAGCCAGTACTACACAGAGAAATCCTGTCTGTCTGTCTGCCTGCCTGTCTCTCTGATTTTTGTTTTTCAAGACAGGGTTTCTCTGAATAACAGCCTTCAATGTCCTGGCACTTGCTGTATAGACCAGGCTGGCCTGGAATTCAGAGATCCTCCTGCCTCTGCCTCCTGAGTGCTGGGAATAAAGGTGTGCACCACCACACCCATTGAGAAACTCTGTCTCAGATAGATAGATACATAGATAGATAGATCTTTATCAATGATAAAATGTCTCAAAAAAACTAACCACTAATCATTGGGGCTAAAGAGATGGTTCATTGGTGAAGAGCGCTTGCTGCTACAGAGGACCCAGATTCAGTTCCCAACACCTAAATGACAGCTCAAAACCATCTGTACCCTCAGTTCCAGATCTTACACCTTCTTCTGACCTCTACTAGCATTGTACACACACAGTACACAAACATATATGCAGGCAAAACCCTCACATACATAAAAAAATAAATATTGTAATTTTTTTTTGGAGACAGGGTTTCTCTGTGTAACCCTGGCTGTCCTGGAACTCAGAGATCTACCTGCCTCTGCCTCCCAAGTGCTGGGATTAAAGGTGTGTGGCACCATGCCTGGCTTGTTTTTTTGTTTTGTTTTTTTTTTAAAGATTTATTTATTTATTATATATACAGTATTCTATCTGCATGTATGCCTGCACACCAGAAGAGGGCGCCAGATCTCATTAGGTGGTTATGAGCCACCAAGTGGTTGCTGGGAATTGAACTCTGGTCCTCTGGAAGAGCAGTCAGTGCTCTTAACCACTGAGCCATCTCTCCAGCCCCTCACTACAGCTATTTCTCTAGAGGTTATCACAGACTAACAATAGTATCTGTGATATATGCAGGATAACAGACCCAGTCTCACTGTTATTTTTTTTAAAGATTTATTAATTTATTATGTATACAGTGTTCTGCCTGCATGTGTCTCTGCAGGCCAGAAGAGAGCACCAGATCTCCTTACAAGTGGTTGTGAGCCACCATGTGGTTGCTGGGAATTGAACTCAGGACCTCTGGAAGAGCAGTCGGTGCTCTTAAACACTGAGCCATCTCTCCAGCCCATCACTGTTATTTTTTAAAAACAAAGAAGCTCTAAAATAAGACAGGTGTGATGACACAGCCTTTAATCCCACCACTTGGGAGGCAAAGGCAGGCAGATCTCTGTGAGTTCAAGGCTAGTGTATTGGTCACTGTACTATTGCTATGAAGAGACACCATGACCAAGGCCACTCTTTATTAAAAAAGCATTTAAGGGGCTGAGGTCCTGAGTTCAATTCTCAGCAACCACATGGTGGCTCACAACCATCTGTAACAAGATCTGGCGCCCTCTTCAGGCATGCAGACAGAACACTGTACATAATAAATAAATCTTTTTTCAAAAGGCATTTAAGTGGGGTCTCTTTTACAGTTTCAAAGGCTTAGTCTATTAGCATCATGGCAGGGGCATGGTGGCATACAGGCAGGCACTAGAGAGCTACATCTTGATCCACATGCATAGAAAGCAGAAGTGGGCCTGGCATGGGCTTCTGAAACCTCAAAGCCCAATCCCAGTGACAACAGGCTAAATCTCCCAATCCTCTAATCTTTTCAAATAGTGCCACTCCCCAGTGACTAAGCCTTTAAATATATGAGGGGCATTCTTATTCAAATCACCATAGCTAGCCAGGGCTAGATAGTGATAGTGCTGTCTCAAAAAAATTAAGTAGGTAAAAGTCTAATATAAAAACCAGGGCTGGAATGTACTCCAGTAGTACTGTTCAGCACATGTTCAAGCACTTGCCCTGGATCTAATGTCCAGTACTAAGAAAGAGAATTAAATGTTTCTTACCTCATGACCCTTCCCCTTGAATTTTGTGTTATCAAACACATGCCTTAAGGCTGGAAGCCCTCTCTCTGAAGTTAATCTGTGAAAAGAAACATATTTTGAATTTCAGGTTTTCTAGCCATGTCAAAACTAAGACCATGAAAAAAAATATTTCCTCTTGAATTTGAAAAAGAAAAAAGAAAATGTTTTCAGGGTGGGGGGGGGTGGGGGTGTTTACAGAACTATCTGATTTCCAAATCATTCAACCAAAGCTTGTAACTGTAGAAGAAAAACACTGTATGGAAAACTGTAAGTGTATGAGAGTAAATGTCCATACCTAGTAGCATCTAGCTTGGGTAGATTCCTTTTAACTGTTCTCTTTGGTGGTACAGGAACAGGTGCTCCACTCCCTGATTCTAGTGAAACAGAACAAAATTTAGTGTTTAAAAATTTAAGCCCTGGGCCCTGAAGATGGATCAGTTGGTAAAGGCACTAGCCACCAAGCCTGACTACTTATGTTCAATCTCCCATACCCACATGGCAGAAGAGAACTGGCTCCTGCAAGTTGTCCTCTGACCTCCATATACACACACAGTGGCACCCATGTGCCCACATACATTCAGATACACACAAATAAGTAAATACAGTAATCCGTTAACATTCAAGCCTTATTTATAAAATGTACCATTTCTAAATTAATCTACTATCCTTTCTAAATTAATCTGTCATCATTTTAAATTAATCTGCTAAAGCAGGATTGTAAGAACAAGGTTAGCCTGGAATACACTGTGAAACCTCGTCTTAAAAACCAACAAACATGGGGCTGGAGAGATGGCTCAGAGGTTAAGAGCACTGACTGCTCTTCCAGAGGTCCTGAGTTCAATTCCCAGCAACCACATGGTAGCTCACAACCATCTGTAATGAGATCTGGTGCCCTCTTCTGGCCTGCAGTCATATGTGCTGTATATATAATAAATAAATAAAACTTAAAAAAAAAACAAAAACAAAAACAAAAAAAACACAACCAATAAACCAGATGCCTTTAATTCTAGCACTAGGGAAGCAGAGGCAGGAAGATCTGAGTTTGAGGCTAGTCTGGTCTATAAAGAGAGTTCCAGGTTTCCCAGCCCTTATCTGAGAGTAGAGTTGAGTTGGTGTGCAAGTCCACAAGACGGCAGAGAGTCAAGGCTTTAAAAAAAAAAAAAAGAGAGAGAAGTCGGGCGGTGGTGGCGCACGCCTTTAATCCCAGCACTCGGGAGGCAGAGCCAGGCGGATCTCTGTGAGTTCGAGGCCAGCCTGGTCTCCCAAGTGAGTTCCAGGAAAGGCGCAAAGCTACACAGGGAAACCCTGTCTCGAAAAACCAAAAAAAAAAAAAGAGTTCCAGGACAGCCAGGGCTATGTGGAGAAATCCTGTCTGAAAAAAAAAAAACAACCAAACCAAACCAAGCAAACAAAAAACAAATTAAAGGGACACTTGTGAAATTCTTGATACAGACCTTCATCAGGTTCAGCTTCTGCAGGATCTCTCTCAGGAGAGGCTGGAGGTGGGAAGGGAGGAAAAATTTCATCTTCTACATGTTCATAATCTGGCATTTCAAACAAGCCATTCTCTTCTTGCTCTGACATCTTTTCCTCCAGAAGAAAAAAAACAAGTTATTTTTATCCACCCAAAACAGTCTTCCTAACTATCACATAATCTAGTTCCATACACAGTGAAAGCCATGTTTCAATCACTTAAACCGCATTTCAAATTCATCGAAGATAACAAATAGAGAAGATAGTAAGTATGGAGAAAAACAATTAATCAGAATTGAGCTGTAATGTAGACCCTACGACTAAATAACTACATGTTTTTTATTGCTGATATTCATGGGTGTTTTGCCTGCCTGTATGTCTGTGCACCAAATGTATACAGTGCCTGTGGAGACCAGAAGATATCAGACCACCAGGAATTCAAGTTACAGTTTTGAGCTGCCAAGTAGATGGGAATCAAACCCAGGTCCTCTGGAAGAACAGCCAGTGCTCTTAACTCTTACTTAACCATTGAGACATCACTCCAGTCCCCAGGTTACAAATTTTTATTCTTCCAACCTAGACCATAATTTGGGACTGCAAATCCCTACTATCCATTTTGTAGTTCTCAAGTGTCTCAAGGGCATTTATTAGCTCATCATATACAAAACTGAATAACTAAATGTCCTCAATTCTGTGTGGTGACACCCACCAAGCTGTTCAAGTAAAAGAATTACAAGTCATCTTTGACACTTCCTTCCTATACTCAATATATCCTGTCCATTTAATTTTTGAAATATTCCTTTAATATTTTTCCTTCAGCCAGGCAGTAGTGGCACACGCCTTTAATCCCAGCACTCATAAGGTAGAGGCAGGTATACCTCTGAGTTCAAGGCCAGCCTGGTCTACAAAGCTAGTGGTTTCAGGTCAGCCAGGGCTACACAGAGAAACCCTGTCTCAAAAAAAACAAACCAAACAAACAAACAAACAAACAAAACCGCAATAGAGCTGGATGAGATGGTGCACATGTTAATCTAAGCACTCAGGAGTTGAGGCCAGTATGATCTACATAGCAAGTTCAGGACAGCAAGGGCTAGAGAGAAGTCCTGTCTCAAAAAACCAAAAAACAAAACAAGTCAAAAAAAAAAAAAAAAAAACCTCACTTTACCAACGGAATCTGAAAAGAGAGTATGAGAGATATGGTATGAGATAAAGTTGGCATGGTATAAGTTTTATTCTTTTGTTTTTTGGTTTTTCAAGATGGTTTCTCTGTGTAGACCTGACCATCCTGGAACTTGATCTGTAGACCAGGCTGGCCTCTCAGAGATCCACTGGCTTCTGCCTCCTGAGTGCTGGGATTAAAGGCTTGCCCCACAACCACTCAGTTAAATTTTTTTTAATTTATTTTTATTTCATGTGCATTCATGTTGTGCCTGCATGTATATGTCTGTGTTAAGATGTTGGATCCCCTGAAACTGGAGTTACAAGCAGTTATGAGTTGCCATGTGGGTGATGGGAATTGTACCTGAGTCCTCTGGAAGAGCAACCAGTGCTTTTAACTGTTAAGCTATCTCTCCAACCCCTTATTCTTTTTTTAAAGGGGTCTCTTGGTCCAGGCCAGCCTTGAACTTGCTATGTAGCCAAGGCTGGCCTTCAGTTCCTGATTTTCTTTCTTTCAAGTGCTGGGATTACAGGTGCCACCATGCCTAGCCAGCTCATGCCTAGTAACTTGCTCTGTAGACCAGGCCAGCTTCAAGCTCAGCCAAGATCCACCTGTTTCTGCCTCCTGAGTACTAGGAATAAAGTTTAGCACCACCACCTCCCAGCAAAGATTTATTTTTACCTATGTGTTCGCCTGTGTGTTTATGAGCAACATGCATGTGTAGGTATCCAAAGAAGCAAAAGGGTGATGGATCAGGGCTGGAGAGATGGCTCAGAGCACTGGCTGCTCTTCCAAAGGTCCGGAGTTCAGTTCCCAGCACCCACATGGTGGCTCACAACCATCTGTAATGAGATCTAGTGCCCTCTTCTGGTTTGCTGGCATACATGCAGGCAGAACACTGTATAGATAATAAAGAAAATTAAAAAAAAAAAAAAAAAAAGGTGATGGATCACCAGAATCTACAAGTTATAAGGTTTGAGTGGTGGAAACAGAACCCAGGTCCTTTTCAAGAGCAGTGAACATTACACCCTCTGAGCACCATTTTTGTTGTTTGAAATAAGGTATTATATCGGCCAAGCTGGCTTCCAACTCCTGATCTTCCTGCCTCTACTCCCCAAATGCTAGCATTACATGCATTTTGAAAGCTTTTCCCTGACCCCTAATTTCTTTCTAGTTTTAACGATTACCTCACCAGGAAAACCTATCTCAAATCAGGAGTGATGGCACAGCCTGTGATCCTAACACACAGAAGGTAGAGGCAAGAGGAACAGAGTTCAAGGCCACCCTCAGTTATACAGACTCAGAGACAGACCATTCAAATGTCCCTAAACTGAATAACACTGTGTGTGTGAGCACACGTGCAAGCCAAAGGACAACCTTCAAAGTTCTCTCCTTTCACCCTCTTGGAATCAGATTCAAATCTTCAGATTTATACTGCAGGCCCTTTTACCTGATAAGCCACCTTGACGGCCCAGAATCCTCTTTTAAGAATGAACATCAC
>CABHPQ010162527.1:0-22657 GCA_902168405.1 Peromyscus aztecus
AAGCAGGTGGATCTTTGTGTTAGTTCCAGGTCAGCCTAGTCTACACCGCGAGTTCCAGGCCAGTCAGAACTGAGTAGGAAGACCTGTCTTAAACAACAACGGAAATCAAAACCCTTCATTCATGATGGCAGCAGAAGTCTTGAGTGCCTTAAAATAGCCTTCACATGCTCTTACCCTAACTTCCTCCCAACTGCAGTTTGGACTTTGGTGTAGATAAAACATAGGTGCCTGCCAGCTCTGAAAAGGAAAAAAGGAGACACGAGTTGTAAGCTTTCTTCCTTGGCTTTCAGAGCTGACCAAGTTTGCTCTTGCGGATCTCCTGGTACTCAGCTCCGTCTGATTGACCCATACCCTCAACTCAGGCTTTGTGGTATCTTGGTCTTTGTCATCATAAACTGTTCCCTCATTGTGGCAGTAGTAAAGTTACAAGTGCCTTTTATGTAATGAATGATGTAAAACCAATTCTGTACTGTAGCTTTTAGAATGTTTCTAATATAGCTATTTCTCATGAGTTCAGACGGGTTTTCTGTAACAGAAGGAAAGTACTCAGGGTGAAAGCTTTGGACTCTGAGCGTGTGTTTGTAGGCAGAGTGCAGCTGCATCCCCATTTGTCAAATGGGCACAGGAAATCTGTTTCCTGGGGTTGTAAGTCTGAAGGAGGTGTATAAGGCGAATTGCTAACCGGTATTATTAATAAAAAACCCGGAGTCAGATATTGGGGTGAAAAACCAAGAGATCAGAGGAATAATAGGACAAGCCATAGACAGCCTCACCTTACTGACCTTCAGTCTCCAAAAAGACCTACTTCCTGTACACCCATGCCTATATGCCTTTCCTTTTGCCATCTCACTTCCTCTGTCCGCCCAGCTACATCACTTCCTGTCTGTCCGTACAGATCTCCAGACCTCCATGGTTAACTATCACTGGGATTAAAGGTGTGTGCCACCACACCTGGCTCTGTTCCCAGTGTGGCCTTGAACTCACAGAGATCTGGATGGATCTCTGTCTCCCGAATACTAGGATTAAAGACGTATGCTACCACTGCCTGACTTCTGTGTTTAATATAGTGGCTGGCTTTTTCCTCTGATCCCCAGATAAGCTTTATTGGGGGACTCAGATAAAATATCACCACAGAGGTGAGGTTCTGTGGTCTGGTTTGAAGTAATAGAAATGCTCTGATTCCTTTTCAGGTCAGTTGAACATGCTGACGGTCAGAGTGTCCTCACAGACTCTCTGTGGAGGCGGTACAGTGAGTTCGAGTTGTTGAGAAACTACCTTTTAGTGTACTACCCACATGTTGTTGTACCACCTCTTCCGGAAAAGCGGGTAAGACGGAGAGAGCAGTGGAGTTGAGAAGTGCCTGGGGTTGAGCCCATTCATTTATCTCTTTTTCTTTCTTCTTTTTTGTGTTTGCTTTTTGAAACGGGGTTTCTCTGTGTAGCCCTGACTATCCTGGAACTTGTTCTGTAGACCAGGCTGGTTTTGAACTCAGAGATCTACTTTCCTCTGCCTTCCATATATATATTTTGATTGTTTGTTTGTTTATTCTTTCTCCTAAATATATAGATCTAACTTGCTTAGTCTGTATAATGTTATTTGTATGTGTATGATTTCAGGGTCGACCATTTGGTAGCTCTTCCATGGGAAGGACTGTTTCTCCCACTTTGAGCATTCATTGGTTGCCCAAAGTTCTCTGTCTAGGATGGATCCCTGTAAGATGACCCCCTTCCATGCTAGCATGTGTATTAGTGCTGTCCTTGTACAGGGCTTATTTAGGCAGCCATGTTCATAGGTGTCGCTTCCCTGTTGTTCCCAGGAGATGGACTCTCACAGCAGACTCCTGGTCCTCTGGCTCTGACAGTCTTCCCACCCCTCTTCCCAATGTTCCCTGAGCCTTAGGTACAGAGATGTGCTGTAGATGCAGCGTCAGCTGGGCGGGGCACCACGGGTCACTTGTTCCCTGCATTTTGATCAGCTCTGGTTTTCTTCAGTGGTAAAGAGAAGCTTCTTTTATGAGTGTGTGCTGGATAGTTTTATATCAGCCTGACACAAACCAGAGTCATCTGAGAGGAGGGAGTTCCAGTTGAGAAAATGCTTCTAGAAGAATTGAGCTGTAAGCACACAAGCCTGTGGGACATTTTCTTTTTTTAGTTTTTAGAGACAGGGTTTCTCTGTGTAGTTTTGGTGTCTGTCCAAGACCTAGCTCTGTAGACCAGGCTGGCCTCAAACACACAGAGATCCATCTGACTCTACCCCATGAGTGCTGGGATCAAAGGCGTGTGCCACCCCGGCCTGGCCGGGTCTTAATTAGCGACTGATGTGGGACTGGGAGGGCCCAGCCCATTGTGGGCGGTACCATCCCTGGCTGGTGGTCCTGGCTTCTGTAAGAAAGCAGGCTGAGCAAGCCATGAGGAGCAAGTCAGTAAGCAGCACCCCTCCATGGCCTCTGTATCAGCTCCTGCCTCCAGGTTCCTGCCCTGCTTGAGTTTCTGTCCTGACTTCCTTTGATGATGAACTGTGATTTGGGAGTGTGAGCCAAATCAACCCTTCCCTCCCAGGTTGCTTTGGTTGTGGTGTTTTGTCTCAGCAGTAGTAACCCTAGCTGAGACGAGGGAGGGAGGGAGGGAGAGAGGGAGCGAGCGAGCTGTGCTCACTTGTGGTTGAACCTCTTCCTAATGGTTGCCCTGTCCCCAGGCAGAGTTCGTGTGGCATAAGCTCTCTGCTGACAACATGGACCCAGACTTCGTGGAGAGGCGACGGGTCGGCTTGGAGAACTTTCTCCTGAGGGTCGCTTCCCATCCTGCCCTTCGTAGAGACAAAATCTTCTATCTGTTTTTGACACAGGTATCTTCCTTTTAATTAGACTTTGAACATTCATTTGAGTTAGACTTTTAAAAGATTATAAAGTGCTGATTCTTGAGACTTTTGAATTAGCTTTTGGTAGACAGTTTATTGTGCTTGCTTTAGTCTGAATTTTGGGCTATTGGATCCTATCAATAGCTGAGATTTTTTTAAATTTATGTATTATTAATGTGTGCATGTGTATGTTCTCTTTGAGTGTGATATGGGGAGGGGGCACACCTGTCATGGCACACATGAGGAGGTGGAAGCCAATTTTGTCAGACAGCTTCTCTTTCCACCGTTCCATGGGTTCTGGGAATTGATCTTAGTTGCCTAGCTTACATGGCAAATGCTTTACCTAAGTACAGAGCCATCTCAGCAGCCCCATAGCTAAGCTTTCAAAAATACCATTTATTTAATTTTCTGTGTGTGTGTGTGTGTGTGTGTGCGCGCACCTGAGTATATGTACAGCATGGGTGCAGGAGTCGGTGCAGGTCAGAGCGGGGCTGGATCCAGGAACTGGAGTTACATGTGGTTGTGAGCCACAGTGTGGGCTTTGGGAACTAAACCTGGGGCTTCTGCAAGACCTGTAACAGCTCTTTACTACTGAGCTGTCTCTGCAGTCCCATCAGAGCTATAATTTTTACACTTAAAAGATGCTATGACTTTATGTCTGCTAGAATTCCCTAAACGAAAACTTAAAATTAATCTTCAGCATTAGGAGGCTGAGTATCTAAAATCTTGAATGTTTTTCAGACTTTTGAAGTTTGCACTCTATGTTTGGTTTTGACCTCTCCCATATCACTTGAAGTAAGAACAGAGTGGTAGATACTCAGTTTATTTCATGTGGAACGTTATATAATGCTTGCTTGGCTTGTCAGTGATGATCTCTAAAGCTGACTCTGATTTTTAGGAAGGTAACTGGAAGGAGACTGTGAATGAGACTGGATTTCAGCTGAAGGTAAGGATATTTGTGTGAATCCATGCCACACCCCTCTGCAGTTCCCAGCATGGTAGCATGCACTTACTTACTGGAGATGGGGCTCTGTTTGACTGAGCGAGTGGTGAGAATCAGCTCTACATCTAACATCGCTGGCAGGGTTTTCAAGAAAACACTTCAGCTCACTTTTGATTTGTGTAATTTTAGTGTTGGTTAGGCTACAATGGACAGTTTCTTAATCCTACCAGAAAATATTTTAAATCGGTAATTTAAATTCAGTCTGTCCATTTTTCCTACAGTGTACCAGTACGTCTACATTTTCGTTTCTTTAAATTCTAGCTGACCACTTCACTTGTTCTGACTCCCACAATTGCTTAGTCTGGGAGACAGGATACTGAGGGAAACCCATACTTGGTTTTCCCAACATTGGTAGACCTAGGATGAGACCTTAGTCATGCTGCTAGAGCATGAGATGTGCTGACCAGTTTGAAACGAAGTAGGAAATGGCCTCTGTTAGTGATGCCGGTTCATAGTCATTAACTTTGGTGTTTGGAAAAGAGAACGTTGCCTGGAGATGGAGACGCTCAGTGATGAAGAAATGGAGCTCTTCAGATCTTCCTGAAGGCAGCTAGCACAGGTTATTACATATTTAAAAGGATTTGTCTGCTGTAAATCATGTGAGTGGGGTAGCGTAAGTTTGTAAAATATAGATTGAATATTCCTAAGTTGAAAATCTGAAATTTGAAATATTGTGAAATAATAAATATTTCAAAGTTCAAACCATTTTAGTGGTGTGATTCCATTTTAGACTTAGAAAAATTTTGTGTTTCACATTTTACAAACAGGGATACTCATCTGGCAAAGTCTGAAGACATTGTGAAGACCCAAACATTTCAGATAAGAGACACAGAACCTGTATTTAATATAAGATAGTAAATGATAGCCAGGTGTACTGGCACACACCGCTAATCCCAACCTAGGAAGCAGAGGCAGGGGGATCTCTGTGAGTTCGAGGCCAGCCTGGTCTACAGAGTGAGTTCCAAGACAGCCAGAACTACATAGTGAGACCTTTTCTTGAAAAAACTTTTTTTAAAAGGTGGTAAATGATGAATCAGTTCAGCAATAGTACACCCAGACAAGAACAACAAACCATGATCAGTAATTTAAAACCACTTCCAGCTAGGCTGGGTGCTAAATAGTGAAATCCCTTGGGAGGTAGAGGCAAGAGGATTAGAAGTTGAAGGTCATCCTGAGCTATGTAGCAAGCTTGAGGATAGCCTGGGCTACCTAAAACTTAGTGTCAAAAAAACAAATAGCAGTTCTTGGAGCTTCAGACAGTAGCATAGAGGAATTTGAAATTCAGCACAAAGTAAACAGGAAATGTAATTAAGTGTTCTAACATCAGTTTCTTGATTGTTAATTCAGCACTTGATGCTGAGGTGGTGCTTAGAGGGAAGTTGTAGTTTTAGTTTAGGGATGGATTTGAAATAATTCGAAAGTTTTATAAAGATTCATAGTTTGAGTTTTCTGATAAATATTCTAAGATATATTACAAGTGAATAAGGAAAGATACGACTAATATCGAGTTATTTGGGTGATTTTCTGTACATAAGAAGATATTTAGTCACTGATTTGGCCATTAGTCACTTACCTGTCCTTGTACTCAGTTTTGTCCCCAATTTAGTGATATTTAGAAAACACCCAAGTTTATTAATATAGAATGTACTTTTTACAGAATCCTTTAAATCTAATGGGCAGGTGGCTTTTGAAGTATTTGTTTTGTATTTGCATAGCCTTGTGGTTTAAAACTTGTTTTACTTTTATAAAGTATTTAAAAGGTAATACTTAATATAATACATAAAATTAATAATTCAAAAAGTCATGTGTTGAAAGACAGGAGATATTCCAGAAACTTATTTATTGCTTATTTTATTATAAATTCTGTTTCAAGTCTTTCTTCCATGAAGGAAATGAGATCTTTTTGGACAGCCTCGCAATGCACAAGTATACACACATGCCTTCATATATGACACTGTATACATACATTGCTAGGTGTACACACACACACACACACACACCTGGTCACATTTAATTTATATAAAGGTTGTATATCTAGCAGTTATAGTTCATCTGATCACTGAAAGCTACAATTAGGCAACACTGAGTTCTGCAATGTTCAGGTGAATGTAACATGGGGTTACTGCTATACTTTTAGGAATATATTGGTCCTCTCAAGCCTTGCTTCATGTTTTGAACATTTATATAAATACTCATGGTATATGATTCTGTGGAAGGAGAGCAAAGGGTTTGTCCCTAGAGTAATGAGCACATGAAGTAATTGAGTGAAGAGTAAAATTGTTTTCATTCAGTTACCTTTGTCCGTCATGAGAATACACTAGTGTGTGTGCACAGGTAGTAATGAATAGAGGCAGATTCAGAAGACTTGGGAACCCTTCCTTGTGCTTGGAGGAAGGAATGTCAGAGACAAAGTTTGGGCCCTCTGCTAATTTCTGAGATTGCACATTCTGGGTACCTGCAGAGTGTAAGGTGCTCTCTCCTCTAAGTGCTGTGCAGACAGTGACTGGCAGTGTGTAATGTGGTATTAAGGGAGGGTAAGTCATTTTAAAAGGTACTTTGAAACCAGGTCACAAGGTGGTGCACTCCTTTAATCTCAGCACTCGGGAGGCAGACAGGCAGCTCTCTGTGAGTTCATGGCCAGCCTGGTGTACAGAGTTCGAGAGCCCAGGTTAGCCAGGGCTACACAGAGAAACCTTGTGAAAAACAAAACAAAAAATGTTTTTGAATAGTGAAAAGCAGCATAAGAGAAGTAGACTGTAATTGTTGTTAATGAGACAGTAGGGTTTATTTTCTGGAGTTATTTTAAGATGAGTCAGCCAGACCGTGGCTAGCAACACAAAACACAACCCCTTCCCAAAAGGATAAGAAAGTACTTTAGGGAACACGTGAGCAAGTGTGGCCTGGGAACACAGACTGGGGTTTCCTAGAATGATGGCTGTGCTGTGGAGCGGGTCACAGAACAAAAGAGAGGCATACGTTAGTGCCATGCAGTAGTTGAGAACCCTGGGGATGGGGACAGCAGGTGGTCCGTTACAGCAGAGCCAGGGGAGTGAGTGCTGCTGGGGGGGGGAGGCCAGAGGCCTGCCAAGAACACATTCCGAGGGCTCCACCTGACAGTCAGGAGTTAGCTCGGCTTCCCCAGCCGGTAATAAATGGGACTAGAGTCCAAGATCGTCTTGGCTGTCAACCTGTAACCTATAATTCCAGCTCTACACACACCAAGTTTTCATCAGTCTGCTCAATCTTCAACATAGAGCTGAATTACCCCCCACCCCCACCCCAGGGAAATTCAGCTCTCATGGCTCACAATTGTCACCCCAGCATTTGTGAGGCTGGGGCAGGAGGGTCATGAGTTCCAAACCACTCCAGGCTGTATATATGAGGAGAGCCTGACTCAAGAAAAGTGTGGACACTTGGACTCCAATCCAGATGGACTCTGTGGAGTATGGCGTATACTGGGTATACAGTATAGAGGGCACCGTTACCAAGACAAGGAAGGACAAGAGGCAGAAACTAGGACTATTTTGGGCAAACTGGCCAAATAGTCTCCCTTGAAGAGATGATTTTGAGTTAAGATCTGAATGATAGGACGCCTGCAGTGGAGCCAGCCGTAAGGTCAGAAAAGAACAGTTAGAGGGAGAAGCCCAGGCTGGAGAGTTTCCTTGGCAAGGTTTCGGAGAAAATGGAGAAAACGGCTAAAAGTCTTGCCACGGTAGCCTTGTGCAGCTCCAGAGTCAATGTGCATTCAGATTATGCTTTTTTGTGAAACTAAACTGGACAGTCAAGAAACGCACAGCATGATTTCAGATAAGGCTGTTTTAAAGGAGAAAAACTAAGGTGCTGTAAACACCATAGGTTAGGGGCATCTTTGGGTGTTCAGTGGAGAGAGTCTGGGTAGGTAGATGCAGAGTAACCTGTCGGCATTGCAGGGGGCCAGGAGACTCTTCAGAGTTGCCTTTGAAGGAGTCTCTGGTTTGGTCACGGTTTAAGCATCTCCTCTTTCTGTGTGATCTTAAAATGAGCCATGGTGATGGACCTAATCTGCCAGACATGCTTGGTAAGGAAAGGCTTAAAATTAAGAAAAAGAAAAAGTTTCAGGATAAGAAAGTGAGATTTGGGGCTGGAGAGATGGCTCAGAGGTTGGGAGCACTGGCTGCTCTTCCAGAGGTCCAGAGTTCAATTCCCAGCACCCACATGGTGGCTCATGGCCATCTATGATGAGATCTGGTGCCCTCTTTTGGCATGCAGGCAAACATGTAGGCAGAACACTGAATACATAGTAGATAAATAGATCTTAAAAGAAGAAGAAGAAAAAAGATTTGAACCTGGGCAGTGGTGGCACACGCCTTTAATCCCAGCACTCAAGACGCAGAGGCAGATGGATCTCAGTGAGTTTGAGACCAGCCTGGGCTACAGAGCTAGGTCTTGGATAACCAGGGCTACACAGAAAATCCCTGTCTCAAAAAAACAAACAAACAAAAGTGAGATTTGCAAGTACTAGAGAAATGGCTCTGTGGTTAAAACACTGGCTGTTCTCCCAGAGGACCCAAGTGGTCGCTCACAACCATCTGCAACCAGTCCCAGGAAGTCCAGTGCTGCCTTCTGGCCTCCATAGGCACAGGCATGTACATGGAGCACAGACATGCCAGACATACATGCAGGCAGAACACCTCTGTACATACAGAAAGAAAGAAATGTGTTTATTTACTTGAAAGTGAGATTTGAGCAGGTGAAGAGATGGCTCAGCAGTTGAGAGCACTTGCTATCTTTGCAGGAGACCTGGGTTCTTTTCCCAGCCCCTACATGGTGGCTCAAAACCATCTGTAACTCCAGTTCCAGTTGTTGGCTTCTGGGCACCAGGCGCGCATGTGGTACACATACATACACACAGGCAAAACACTCATACGTAAACTAAAAGGAGCACATCTTCAGGCCTTTCAGTGTTCATTAGCTAGCTGTGCAGAGCCCTGGCCTCTCCTCTGGAGCTGTGGGCACTGAGTGTGGAGGAGGAGCTCAGTTGTTATTTGTTCCTATTTTCTTAGCTAAGTAATTCGGATGTCCTGGTGGTTTGGGTTTACTATGTTGTGTTAATTGAGAGTATTTGTAATTGTGGGTTGGAAATTGGATAATATAAAATCTAAATGAGGATAGAGATTTTTTTTTTTTTTTAAACCAAACTACACCGGGAGGTAGTGGCACACACCTTTAATCCCAGCAATCCGGAGGCAGAGCCAGGCGGATCTCTGTGAGTTCAAGGCCAGCCTGGTCTACAGAGGGAGATTCATGACAGGCACCAAAAGTACACAGAGAAACCCTGTCTCAAAAAACAAACAAACAGAAAACAACAACAAAAAGCCAGACTACATTTTGAATTGATTTATAATTGAACCACTTTTTTTTGATGATTACTAATTCCTGTGCCTTAGGCAAAAAAGTTGGTTTTTTGTTTTTGTTTTTTAAGATTTAAATTTATATTTTCTATGTATGTGCACCACATACATGCCTGTTGCCCACAGTGACCAGAAGAAGGCATGTGATCCTCTGGAATTGGGGTTACAGGCAGTTGTGAGCTGCCACATGGGTACTGAGAACCGAACCCAGGCCCTTTGGAAGAACAGCAAGTGCTCTTAACCACTAAACTATTTCTACAGCACCCTGATTTTGGGTTTTTGTTTGTTTGAGTTTGGTTTTGTGGGGGGTTTTTGTTTGTTTTTGTTTTTGTTTTTAGAGATAAGCTATGTAGTTCTGCCTGACCTGGAACTCACTTAGACCAGGCTGGCTTCAGAGATCACCTGCCTCTGCCTCCCAAGTGCTGGGCTTAAAGGTGTGCACCATCACCTTTTTTTTTTTTTTTTTTTTTGAGGCAAGATCTCTCTACATAGCCCTCACTAGCTGTCTTGGAACTCACTATCTAGACCAGGTTGCCTTAGAACCACAGAGGTCTACCTGCCTCTACTTTCCAAGTGCTGGGATAAAGATGTGCATGCACCACCATGCTTGGCTCAGATTTCTTTTTTCTTTTTAAGTAAAAAATTAGGATTTGAGTATATTAAGTATACATCTCATGCAATGAAATTCTTATTTAGTATTTATCTCTCTATCTCTTCTTAGGGAACAGTTATCTAGAAATAAGTTAAGATGTGTTGTTTTGTAAGACAGGCACCACACTGTCTCACACCTATAATCCTAGTGCTAGGGAACTAGAGCTAAGAGGGTGAGGAGTTTAGGGCCAGCCTGGGCTACGTGACATCCTGTCTCAAACACCAAAAAGAAAAGGATGCCTTTAGCACTTCAGACTAGCTGTATAGTAATGATGCCATCTAGCTTGCTTTATTTAGCATAGGATTACTTCAATGTAGGAATTTTCATTTTTGTTCTTTTTTTAAATTTTTTATTTTTTTTTTTGGTTTTTTCGAGACATGGTTTCTTTGTGTAGCTTTGTGCCTTTCCTGGATCTCGCTCTGTAGACCAGGCTGGCCTCGAACTCACAGAGATACTCCTGCCTTTGCCTCCCAAGTGCTGGGATTAAAGGCATGCGCCACCACCGCCCGGTGAATTTTCATTTTTTTCTTTTTCTGAGACATTGATTATAATAACAAGGAAAATGAAGGCCCATTTAGTTTGGATTCCACCTGAAAGGTACACTCAGAGCATCCAGGATCTCCATAAAGCAGCAGGTTCACAGCCTGCCTAGGCAGGTCATCGCTGTTCTTGGCTTAGAGATAGCACAGAGCTATTGTCATTACTGGTGCGTTAGGGTTTACGGTTATTTGTGTTGGAATCACTGAAGGCCACATACTCATTCTGACTTACAACAGGCTTGTGTAGTGTTCTCAGAAAAGCTATTCTTTTTCAGTATGTTTAATGTGCTTACAACAAATGATTTAAAAAAAAGTATTTGAACATTTAATTCTGAAAGGAAAGTAAAACTGTTTGAATTTTATACCCTGAAATGTAATTGTATTAAGTCAACAAATTATTTTTTCCAGGCAGACTCCAGGTTAAAAGCGCTTAATGCAACATTCAGAGTGAAAAACCCAGACAAGTAAGGCTTTGCTTTAATAACAGTTTACAATGTTGTTTTGAGTGGTGCCTATCAATCTATTTAATTTTTCATTTCTGAATGTATGCACTTAATTTGCTAAATATTTTGAATAATAATTTACATTTAGTGAAACCTTTTTAAAGTCTAAAACTGATTTTGAAATTCGGTAATTTGAGTTTAAGGTTGTGTCTGAAGTTATAGAAAATTAGACCACTGCTTTTTCTTCTAGAAAGATTTATTAAATGTTGAAGATATCAGAAAAAATGAGAAAAGTAATTTCCTGTAGTTTTTCTTGCGTGACTGTTTATCAAATGTGCACAGTTTAAGACAATTATGTATTATATATATACAATAACAGTCTAGTTTGTATGCCAAAAAACCTGAGGATAAATGTACAAGTGTAAGGGTCCTTGACTTGATGACCGTCAGTCTGTGTTCTTGAGCTTTTCTGCCCTAGATGCCAGGGTTTGCAGCATGCCTTCTCGGGGTAAGACAATCCTAGAGGTTTAGTTTAGCTCGCTCTGATCTGGTGGGTGGGCCAGCCTCTTCCTCACTTGCTCCTCCACAGGAAAAGCACGCTTCCGCTTCTGCTAGAGGTGGTTTGTAGTTGCAGCTGCTTAGGTAGATGCAGATGGCAAATGGGTTAGGATTTCTCTAGTGAGTCCTTCAGCACTAATTACTCGGGAAGCTAAATTCTTATCAAATGAAGTCCAAGTTTGCATAGTTGATAACCTGTCGTGTCTAACTCTAGTTTATAAACTGATATTACTAATGATAATGCCTCTGTTTTGCATGTTTTGTGGTAGGGATAGAACCCAGGGCCTCTTACATGCAAGGCAAGCCCTCGCTACCAAGCTAAATCTGTAGGCCTTCTTGACTTTTATCATAAATTTTGAATATAAAATATAAATGAATATTTCCAAGGTTTTGATCATTAGAAAGTAATAATGGCCGGGTGGCGGTGGCGCTGGCCTTTAATCCCAACACTGGGGAGGCAGAGGCAGGTGGATCTCTGTGAGTTTGACGCCAGCCTGGTCTACAGAGTGAGTTCCAGGACAGCCACCAAAACTACACAGAGAAACCCTGTCTCAAAAAGAAAGAAAGAAACAAACAAAAAAGAAAGTGGTAATAATAACCATTTGTTTTATTTTTTTAATTATGTGTATGTCTGTGAGTGCAGGATCAGCAGCCATACTTATTTCCATTTTGTTGTTTATTTCAAGACAGTGTCTCTCAGTGTAGCTCTGACTGTCCTGGAACTCACTCTGTAGACCGACTGGCCTCGAACTCACAGAGATCCACGTGCCTCTGCCTCCTGAGTGCTGGGATTAAAGGCGTGTGCCACCACTACCCAGCAGTTTTTGCTTTTTTTTAAAAATTTATTTTTATTTTACATGCATTGGTGTTTTGCCTGCATGTACATCTGGTGAGTGTGTCAGGTCCCCTGAAACTGGAGTTACAGACAGTTGTGAGCTGCCATGTGGACACTGGGGATTGAACCTGGGTCCTCTGGAAGAGCAGCCCCTGGTTTTTCCTTTTTAAGAATGTTATACCAAATCATAGGTAGCCTTTCAGATTGGCTGCTTTCATTCAGCTGCCATGGAGGTTTATCAGTGTAATGAAAAAGATTTTGTCAATTGAATTTCTTCTTTTTTTACTTTACAAGGTTATTTGAATTACTGGATTTTTTTTTTAAAGATTTATTTATTATGTATACAGAAAAGGGTGCCAGATCTCATTGCAGATGGTTGTGAGCCATCATGAGGGTGCTGGGAATTGAACTCAGGACCTCTGGAAGAGCATTCAGTGCTCTTAACCTCTGAGCCATCTCTCCAGCCCGAATTACTGGATTTTATTTATCCATATTGTTGGTTTTTAGAACTTTAGATGGGCTATGGCCAGTAATATTGTCAGAGTATAAAATCATGTCTAGTTGCAAGGAAATTTATTTGCCTTAAATTCCATTATAAGAGATTCCTAATATGTAAATTCTCTGCTCTAGGTCTGAACAGATTTAATTATTAATATGAACAGACCTAGATTAATAATTAAAACAGATTAATAATAATTAAAAATAATCACACCATTATTAAAATAGTGTGCATCACAAAAAAGATTTATTCTATTTCCCTAAATCCCCCAAAACCAGAATAATTCTTTCAGAGAGATGACCACAATGCTGCTGCTAGTCGCTTTAGCAAGTGTGTTTTCTCCCAGACTGACTTGACTGGTAAAGCAGCGAGAAGGAACCTTAGTCCAGGGGTTCCCAGCCTTCCTCTCCTGCGGCTCTTGATACAGTCATGTGTGGTGACACCCCCCCACCCCCCCGCATAAAATTATTTTCATTGCTACTTCATAACTGCGATTTTGCTACTGTTATAATTGTAACGTAAATATCTGTGTTTTCCGATGGTTTTAGGTGACCCCTGTGAAAGGGTAGTCCGCCACCCTCGGGTTGTGACCCACAGATGCAGAACCAGTGCCTTAGGGTTCTGTAAATGTCGTTTGCCTGTGCTGACAGTATAAATGCACCTAAGGCTGATTGTGGCCACTGATTGCCCACTTACGTTGGGTTGCAAATAAACCAAATCCATTAAAACAATCTACAGAATAAACCAGCCAGATTACATAAATCACATGTTCTTTATCTAGTTATTTTTAAATCTATTAGTTTGTTTGATTTTATATTAACAAACAGTTCTAATCTTGTGCCCATCATAACCTTGCCAGGAAGTTTCATTTACTGTGAGTGCTGGTTTTTCTTGTCTGGAAAAACAAAACACTAACTTCAGTTATATCACATATAAAACCATCATTTTTCTTTTAAAGGAAAACAGACCACATGGTCAAATATTTAATTATGATTTTCTTAGGTGTTTTGAGTTTTCAGATTAATTGGAGCAGGGAGGCTAGAAATTAATATAGAGAGTTGGAATTGTCTTTAAGCAGCTCAGGTCAAGGGCTCGCAATGTAGTTCAGTGGATAAAAGTGATTGCCACGTAGGCTGGACACCTTACTTTGATCCTAGAATCCATGTTAAAAAGCCAGATGTGGAGACTGGAGAGAAGGCTCAGCAGTTGAGAGCACTGGCTGTTCTTCCAGAGGACCCGGGTTCAATTCCCAGCACCCACATGGCAGCTCACAATTGTCTGTAACTCCAGTTCCAGGGGACCTGACATCGTCACACCAAAGCACATAAAATAAAGTTCAATTAAAAAAACAGATGTGATAGTGCACATCTGTAATCCTAGCACTTTTATGGTGAGATGGGAGATGGAGTTAGGAGAATCTCCCAGAAGTTCACAGGCCAGATAGTCGTGACAGAAGGGAAGAACTAACCCCTGAAAGTTGTACTTTGACCTCCACACCATAGCACACCCATGCTCACATTCACTCAAACACAACCTCCACATGTACACCATAGCACACCCGTGCTCACATTCACTCAGACACACCTCCACATGTACACCATAGCACACCCATGCTCACATTCACTCAAGCACAATAATAATAAATAGGAAAAAATTTTAAAAAAACAGCTCTTCAGGTAGGCAGGGCAGTAGGAACTGGAAATGTAGAAAAGCTGGAGGAGGAAGGTTGGGTGCTGACATTTGTGATTTCTTAAAGTCACAAGACTCACAACATGTTGAGCTCCTTTTCTGTGGGTTTATTCTAGGTGGTTGATTGTACAGATTGTACAAAAGGTGTGAGTGAGGCCTGGAGAGATGACTCAGTGGTGAAGAGCACTTGTTGCTCTTGCAGAGGACATGGGCTCAGTACCCAAGCCCCACATGGTGGCTCACAGACATCTGGAACTCCAGTTCCAGGGGATCCCATGCCCTCTTCTGACCTGTGTGAGCACCAAGCACACACATGGTACACACACATACAGGCAGGCAAAACACACATAAAGTGACTAAATCTTTAAACTTTCTTCATCTGTCGGGGAGACAGGGTCTTACTGTATCTGGCTGTCTTAGAACTCACTGCGTAAACCAGGCTGTCCTTGAATCCACCTGCTCTCCGCCTACCGAGTTCTGGGATTAAAGGTATGCTGTACTATGTCTGCTTAAAAACAAACAAACAACAACAACAAACCTTCTGAAAAAACGTGTAAGAGATTGTATGACTTGACACTTTGAGTGTGCTCACTTTGAGTGAGGATGGAGAAGACTAAAATTGTAAGAAAATAAGAGGATGTGAAATCAACAGCGGTTGACTCCAAACTGTGTTTGTGCCTTTGAGCTCCCAGATTGAAGAGAAACAGCCTGTGGGGAGGTGATTCAGCTAATGAATGAGATTTGCTGGGTGGGGGAGCACCTGTACAGGTTGAGAGGGTGCAGTGATTGAGGGAATGCAGAGACTGGGAAGATGGAAGGCAGCCTGTGGCTGGAATGACGATGGACTGTTCTGAAAGGAATAGATGATAAGGGAATAGATGAAAAAATGATGTAGACAGCCTCAGGCTTACGTTAGATTCTCTGAGTGTTGGGAGACGACAGAACCTGGCATTGTGTACGCTTCTTTAGTCTCTCTAACAATACCTTGTCACTTAGGTCATTAGGAGTCAACTGTCCTTATTTTCATATGCTGACCGTGCTGGATTTTGGTTTTGCCAAAGGATCTAAACCTCATTCCTGGAAAATCCATGCCTCCATTTCTTAACTGCTGCCTAAGGCTTGATGGATTCTTTGGTCTTCACAATTAAGCCTTCCCATTCCCAGTGTCGAATTCCTCTGAAGATGCAGGCTTTGTTCTGCCGACCAATGCTGTGGGTATTTGGAATCTTAACTGTCTCTCCGGGGATAGCATTGATACCGTGGGGTACTGTCCCCTGCCTTACCCACCTGCCCTTTAAAAGGAAGCAGATGGCGAAAGAGTGGTGGGTGGTTGTCTTTGCTCTTTGGGAGGCCCACCACCCAGCTCCCAAATAAATCACTCACGGAGGCTTGTTCTTAATTAGGAATGCCCGGCCTTAGCTTGGCTTGTTGCTAGCCAGTTTTTCTTAAATTAGCCCAGCTACCTTTTGCCTCGGGGCTTTTCCCATTTTCTTACTTATGTAAATATTATTCTTACTCCATGGCTTGCTGTGTAGCTGGGTGGCTGAGTGGCTGGCCGGCCTCCTTCTCTGGCTGCTACTTCTCCCAGATTTCTCCTTCTGTTTATCCTTTCTCCTGCCTTGCTGTTGGCCGTTCAGTTCTTTATTAGACCATCAGGTGTTTTAGACAGGCACAGTAGCACAGCTTCACAGAGTTAAACAAATGCAACATAAACAAAAGTAACACACCTTAAAATAATATTCTACTACAAATGATGGGCCTTGGGCGTTCTGTCATTGAGATGCAAGAACCTCTGGATCACTTAATTAGGTGGGCTGCATGTTTAACTGTTTTATAGTCTTCTGAACTTTTTCATCATAACCCACTGTGACATTAGTTAAGCCTGCTCTAAAAGGAAAGGGCATTAGGGAGTCAGGCTTAGGGACTCCAGAGGAACCACTTATAAAGGATTTCTGACTCCTGGTCCCCAGTACAACATTTGATAGAAGCTACACAGAACAGTGCACACCCTAGCCAGACAGGCAATGGTGTGCACTCCTTTAATCCCAGCACTCAGGAGGGCAGGAGGCAGAGGCAGGAGGATCTCTGAGGTCAAGGCCAGCCTGGTCTACAAAGTGAGTTCCTGGACAGCCAGGGCTACACAGAGAAACCCTGTCTAGAAAAACAAGGGGAAAAAATAGTACACATCTTTCATCTCAGCTCTTGGGTTCCAGGACAGCCAGGGTTATGTAGTGAAACCCTGTCTCAAAAAACAAAACAAAAAACAGATAAATAAGATTTGATAAAGGACTGACAGGTTTAATGATTTACCTCCTACCCCTTCAATGTAAGTGTTAGCTTCTACAGGAAAATGCTACCAGCCAAACATTGGCTTTCTATAAAGAAAGCAGTTCACAATTGTTTAAGATAATATTCTTTTTTAAAATTTTAATTTAGACATCTAGAACGTGTTTGACTACGTACTATACTCTAACAACTTGTCAAGTATATGTGCAGATTGCAGTATATGGAAGATTGTAACATGAAAAGTCTCACTTGGTCTCTATCTGTCTATTCTCACTTCCTTCCCTCCTAGAGTTTGATATCGCAAAAGTCTACAAATGTCAGCAAGATGAGTCTATTTTCTGCCTCTCCCTCCTGACTATAGACATCTTTCCAGTAGGGATTGACTCTGAATGACAGTCGTACTTGCCCTCCCTTTAGTGCCCAGATTATTTCTTAGCTCAGAAGCACTGCCTTGAGAAGAGTGGAGGCTGGTTAGTCAGCGGTGGATTCCCTCAGGCTGGCCAGCAGCTTCTGGTTAGATGAGCCATAATAACTGTCAGTGGGAGCTCTGTATAGTTTCCTAAGCTGTGTTAAAGAATTGAGACCTTAGGACCAGAGAGATGGTTCATTAGTCAAGAGTGTTACTGTCAGTCAGGTGGTGTGGTGGCACATGCCTTCAATCCCAGCATTCAGGAGGTGGAAGCAGGCAGATCTCTGTGAGTTCGAGGCCAGCCTGGTCTACAGAGCGAGTTCCAGGACAGCCAAGGCTACACAGAGAAACCTTGTCTCGAAAAACCAAGAAAAGCTAAGCGATTCTAAAGAAGAGGATGAGATGATGTGGGTTTGAGAAAGCTTTAAATGGACTGGCAGGAGGGAAAGTGAGGTCTTCCCACCTGATGCCTCTGTTGTCTGTGTGGAGAATGGCCTTAGAATCCTGGTGTCTGGAGCTGGGAAGATGGATCCGTGGTTTAGAACACTTGTTGCTCTTCCAGAGGACCCGTGTTCAATTCCCAGCACCCACATGATGGTTTATAACCACTAGTAGACCAGTTCCAGGGTGTCCAATGTCCTCTTCTGACCCCCTTGAGGGTACAAGTGGCATTCATCAACATTCGCATAAAATAAAACATTTAAATCTAGGCTGGGTGGTGGTGGCACACGCACGCCTCTAATCTCAGAACTCAGGAGGCAGAGGCAGGTGGATCTCTGTAAGTTCCAGACCAGCCGGTCTACAGAGCAAGTTCTCGGACAGCCAGGGCTACACAGAAACCCTCTTTTTTTTGTGGGAGTGGGGAATCTTAAATCTTGTTGTCTTTAGAGAGTAGAGCTTTGAGTCTTTGTGGACAGTGGGAAACAAAGGTTACTAAGATGGTTAAGAATGTTGGAAACTGCCATTTATCTTGCAGTATATTTTTTAGCACCATGAAGTTTTTCCTTTTTTTTGTTTTCAAAACAATTTTCCATACCCACAGATTTTATCTCTATCTTAGTCCCATGATGTAAATTAAGAAGTTTGCCTCTTTCCTTGGCTTTCAGTATGTGTATGTACACTGCTTGATTTTAGACTGTGTCTCTGTTTGTATTGGTTTATAATGTTCAGGGACAGGGTGCAGTTAAATAGAGTGAATTTCATTGTCTGAGGCATTGCCGTTTTGTACACAAACTCTGCGTGTTTTCCTGTTGCAGAAGATTTACTGAGCTGAAGCACTACAGTGATGAGCTACAGTCCGTCATCTCCCATCTCCTTCGAGTCAGAGCCGTAAGTGATCAGAACTCTGGGACGCATCGCTAAGGACAGCCAGCGCTGGTCGCTGAGTTGCTGTGCTTCTGAGGAGGGGGTGGCCCTTATGCTGGATGACTGATTTCACATTTAAATCTAGTAGGTTATAAGCAGACTGCCTTCTAAGAGAAGTGGGAAGGCTTTTCTTTAGAAACAGCTTGAAGAATTTGAGCCCATTGTTTGCTTCCTGGTGTGGAATGGTGTAGTTGACTTGACAGCTTATCAAAAGGCCAGTCATTTGAGAGTGGAATGTAATAATGTAGGATCTGTAGAATAATGCCTCAGCCTCTGAGGTCTTTGAAGCTTTGTGGGATCATTTATGGATATTAGGACATCTTGTGTCTGTGGTCCTTTAAGACAGGGTCTTGCTGTGCAGCCAAGGATGGCTTGAACTTAGCTATCCTCCTGCCTCACCTTCCTCATTGCATATAGCAGCACACCTGGTTCTTCGTCTGTGCCCCGAAATTCCACTGAGTACACTTACTTAAGGTACTAGTCTGCTGTGGCTGAAGGGCTGAGGACAGCCAGCCATTGTACCTGCATATGACGTTGGTTGTAATGCACGTGGGGAAAAGTATTTTTCAGTAAATGGAGTACCTGGAAAATTTGTCATCTAATCTTCCCAGAGACCTTAGAACCCGAGACAGGATTACCAGGTGTAGGGTCACATCTTGTGGGCTGAAAGCCTCTGGAGAGGGAATACATTGACTAAGAGCACCCAGCAGTGGAGAATGGAATGTGGGGGCAGTTTTAGATGAAAATAGGTTGGCTGTATAATAATTATTGAGGTGAGTGCTGGGAAGTACATGTGCAGTCTTTGTTCTCTCTGAGAGGTAGAGGTACACTCTTGCTCTCTATACTTTAAATATATATTTTTTCATGTGTTGAATCTCCTAGAACTGGAGTTAAAGATGGTCGTGAGTTTTCCATGTGGGTGCTAGGATTGAACCTAGTCTTCTGGAAGAGCAACCAGTGCTCTTAACTTTGGAGCCATCTCTCCAGTCCTTCTCTCTAGTCTTTGTTTGTCCCAGTCTTGGCTCGAACAAAGGGGCCTCATGAATGCTAGACAAGTACTCTCCCACTGAACTACCCTTTTCTATACTTCCGTATACTTGAACTTTTCCATGATAGCATAGAAAACTAGGACTGGGGGGTGTAGTCCTATGGTAAAGTATATGACCAGAACGTGCAAGGCCTTGACTTCCATCTCTCTCTCCACACACACACACACAAAGACAGGCTACGGGTTGTGGAGACAACTCAGTGGGTGATGCACCCGCACTGCAAGCATTAGGACCTGAGTTTGAATCCTCAGCATCCCCGTAAGAGCCAAGTAGGCCATGTGTCTGAAGTCCCAGCACTGGGGAGGGGCGGAGACAGGCAGATTTGGGGAGCTCACTGGCCAGGTAGCCTAGCCAAAACAGTGAGTTTCAGATTGAGTGATTGACCCCGTCTCAAGGGAATCAGGTGGGGAGTGACAGAGGACTCGGTACTCTTCTCTGGCTTTCTCATACCATGCAGTATACACTGGCTATGCACCGTCACCACACTAAGGCACCCCTCCTGAGGAAGGGAGGGAGAAGGCTAACTAAAGGAAGAATAGCTTTCTCCTGGGGCCGCGTTGTTAGGCTGTTTTGGCTCTGTATTGTCTGTTTTCTGTGGCTCATCGTGTCATAGGTGCAGTCTCTGGTGAAGGTCCCTCTGATGAGTCCCAGCACGACAGAGGACATCATGTGTGAGTGTTAAAGGAGAGAGCCCAGGAAGCCAGAGACTGGGGAGGGCCACTTTGCTCAGTTTTTAACAGACATTTGCTGGGGGCCATGATAATCCAGTCTTTTTGGAGTTAATGTCCCTAGTGAAGTGTGTAACTACTTATGTACACTTCACTGAAGACCAAGATTCCAACACTCAAAGACATAATAGAAACTACCAAACCAAAATAGACTCCTTAAATAAACTGTAAATGCTAAGAATGTCAAACTGAGCTGGGTGGTGGTGGCTCACGCCTTTAATCCCAGCACTTGGGAGGCAGAAGTAGGCACATCTCAGTGAGTTCAAGGCCAGCCTGGCTACAGAGTGAGTTCCCAGATAGCCAGGACTATACAGAGAGACTTTGTCTCAAACTCCCCCCCCATTTCCCCCCCTTCCAAGAAAAGAAAAGAAATAATAGGGAGGTGGCTCTCCCTATTATCCCCCTACTTGGGAGCAAGAACTGAATATTTGAAAGGGTTTTGGGTCGATGAGGTGAAATTTCTAGATCTTTCATTACTTTGAAATTCCACATGTTGAGTAAGAGTCAAGGTGAAGTTCTGACCATATCAGTAGAACCATGTGATGCCTTCTGATTAACTTGTGTTTTCAAATAGTGTTCTGAAATTAGGAGAAAAGTCCTGAGATGTGGACAGTATCAGCAGAGTGACAGAAAGTAAGGATGGGTGGTTAAAGGCCCACGATAATGGAGGCTTGGAATCACACAGAAAGCTCCATGGCCCTTCCTAATGCTAGTGTCCACTGTAGAAGCTAGTGCAGATGTTGTTTAAGACAGGTGGTGAGTTATCAACAGATGGAAGGGGGAATGGAGGTGTGAGCTTTGCTGTCGAGGAAGATTCTTTTAAAACCATGAGTATGAGTTAAATGCTTAAGTCAAACAGAACTATTAGGCAGAGCTAGGGTTGAGTTTGACACTGGTCTCTGCTGTTCACACCTTTCAGAATTGGTTTTCTAAAGAAGGTCACATAGTAGGTCCTAACTCTTGTTATATGGGTGAGTGCCTTGTAGTAATGAGGTTGTTTGTTTTGGGAGCTAAAGCAAAAGGAAATTAAAACTAACACTTTTTCTTGACCATTGTTTGTGCACTGTGATGCTAAACATGTTAGATATTCTTGCTTAATGACCCTGTGGGGATAGTCCTGTCACCCCGTTTTATACAGTACGAAACAGGCAAATGAAGTTAATGCTCTCCAGTACCTCCTGGGAGACAGATGGGGATCGAGAAGGACACCATAAATCTGCCTCAGGAGCCCGTGCTCTTAGTACCTACAGAGAAGATACATGGACAAAGGATGGGAAGAAACAGACACTCAGTGAATTGCCCTGGTTGGCACAGAGTCACCTGATGGAGGGCATGTCCTTATCTCCTGAGGCACAGTATAAAGATTTGGAGCGCTGGTCTCACAGTTCTGCATAACAGCTGCACTCACCTGGTGCTATTGTGGAAGACCAGGGTTGAGTTACCAGGGCCACAGGATGGGTCATAGTCATCTGTGACTCTAGTTCCAGGGGATCCAATACCCTCTTCTATACTGCATACACATGCCTAGGCATACATGCAGACAAAACACATGTACCTGTAACTAAAAAGAAATCTTATTTTTAAATGTTTTAAAGATTTGCTTATTTATTTTATGTATGAGTGCTCTCTCTGCATGTATGCCTTTATGCAAGAAGAGAGCATCAGATCCCACTAGAGATGATTGTGAGCCACCATATGGTTTCTGTGACCTCTGGAAGAACAGCCAGTGCTCTTAACCCCAGAGCCATCTCTCCAGTTTGAAATAAACCTTTTAAACAAAGAAAGAACTTGAACTCAACTACATTTCTATTTCCTATTGCACTCCATTGCCTCTTCTCCAGGAGGAAACACATTTTTAATATATCCTTGCTAATATTCTAAAAACACACGCTAACATTGTAAAGATGCAAATTATAGTCGCTGACACCATATTTAACATTATTGTGTAGTTGTCTATAAATATGGTAATGTCTGGTGTTTGCAACACAGTCAGAGGGTGGCAGGAGGGATCACACACAGCTCCTTTGGAACCTTTTTCCAGGAGTCTTTTTTTTTTTTTTTTTTTTTTTTTGAGATGGGTCTCACTGTGTAGACTTAGCTGGGCTAGGACTCACTTTGTAGACCATACTATTGTTGAACTCACAGAGATGCACTTGCCTCTGCCCCTCTAGTGCTGGAATTGGAGGCATGGGCCACTAGGCCCAGCTAGGAATTTTAAATCTCAGAATCTCTGAAATCTGTTAGGAGACTCAAAGAAGAAAAGGCTGTGTGTGTCCAGCTCTTTAAAGTTCACCATAGCTTGTCATAGACTGTCCTTTCCAGTGTCAGCCTGTCATAGACTCTGTCCTTTCCAGTG